>CAUYLG010039910.1:0-46485 GCA_963573385.1 Cacajao melanocephalus
TTCTTCGGCTATCTTTGTCCCAGAAGGATACCCGCCAGATGTCAGTCTGAGCTCTCCTTTATGAGGTGACTCTTTGGATATACGGGGGTCAGGGAGCTGCTTGAGGAGACAGTCTGTCCTTTATAGGAGCTGAAGTGCTGAGCTGTGAGCTCCATTGTTCCATTCAGAGCTGCTGGGTAGGTATGTTTAAGTCTGCTGCAGCAGAACTCATAAACGCCTCTTTTTTCCCCAGGTGCTCTGTCCTGGGAAGGTAGGGCTTTATTTGTAAGTTTCTGTAGTGCTGCTGCCATTTTTCAGGGTGCCCTGCCCAGTGAGGAGGCAGCCTAGTCACAGTCTGCCTGCAGAGGTTTTGCTGAGCTGCTGTGGGCTCCACCCAGCTGCCATGTGAACTTCCCTGCAGCCCTGTTTGTAGGGGTATAGTTAGGACTGCCTCGATAGTGGTGGATGCCCCTCCCCCACAGAGCTGGACCGTCTGTGGTTCAGCTGAGCTTGCTGTGAAACTCCCAATCCAGAGCATTTCAGATTGCTGTTTTTTTGTGGGGGTGGGACCGGCCAAGCCTGATCACTTGGCTCCCTGTCTCAGACCCTCTTTTTCAGTTGAATGGGTAACTCTGTGTCCCAGGCGTCCCAGTCTGTCTCCAGTTAAAATGGCGCCCAGATTTGTGTGATTTCTTGAGTGTAGACCCACTGTGCTGGCTGAAACAGCCACTGGAGAATCTCCTGGCCTACCTCCTTGTTTCAGTACCCTTCTTTTCAGTTGAAGGCGACTCTGTCTCCCAGGCATTCCAGTCACCAGTTGAAAAGGCACCCGGAATTGTGTCATCAGATTTTGTGCAGAGACCCACTGTGCCAGCTGAAACAGCCGCACTGGGGGCTTGTCGCACTTTTTCACCCGGGAATCTCCCGGCCTGGCTCCGTTTCAGTCCCCTTTTTTTCAGTTGAACGGGTGACTCTGTCTCCCAGGTGCTCCAGTCACCTGTTGAAATAGGTGCCCAGATCTGTGTGATTTCCCAAGTGGCGACCCACTGAGCTAGCTGAAACAGCCACGCTGGAGATTCGTGGCGCTTTTTCGCCCGAGAATCTGCTGGCCTGGCTCTGTTTCAGTCCCCTTTTTATCAGTTGAACGGGTAACTCCATCTCCCAGGCGCTCCAATCGCCAGCTAAAACGGCACCCAGACCCATGTATTTTGTGCAGAGACCCACCGCACCACCCCAAAGAGCCAAGCTGGCGACCTGTGGGGCTCCTCTGCCTGGGAATCTCCTGGTCTGTGGGCAATAAAAGTCCTTCTGGAAATGCAGTGTCCACTCACCCTCTGTGCTCTCGCTGGGAGCTGCAATCCAGAGCTGCTCCTAATCGGCCATCTTGGATCCCCCCTCAGATCTCGTATTTCTGAAATTGGACTAGGCTTTGTCTTTTATAAGAAATAAAGTTTTCCTTTGAAGATTTCCAAAGAAATAATCAATGATGGGACCAAATAAAACTATTTGTGGGTACATAAACCACTACCCCCACCCTCCCCCAAAAAACTGAGTGTTAAGGGAAAGCTAAGGGAGTGATTTTGGTGCATGATGTTGAAGACTGAAGAGAAGCGTATATCCTAGCAAGGGGAGGTAATGGTATTCAAAGTCTTAGCCCTGCATGCTGGTTCAAACTGAGTCTGAGCTCTGAAGTCAAGCATATAATTTAAGTTTGGACCCTTGTTAATACTATTGCTTTAAAAAAAAAAAAAAAAAAGTAAAAATGAGATAAGAGATCAGGTATTTTGTCAGAATAGGAAGGATATGTCAAAATCTAGATCAAGCCAGAATCCCAGGTATTGTTACTTTTTAAATAACAGCACTTTTTAACTTGAATTATTTTTAAAAGTTTTATCTTTCTAAGTGAGAGCAACTAATGCAGAATAAATTGAATGCTAATCCCAGAATATACAAATCCTGACTTCTAATATTCATTGAAATTCATGCATTTGTCTTGGTTTTTATCCTATTTTTGTCTTTAACCAGAGGTTTAAAAATGATATTACAAACATGAAATCTTACTAGAAATCCAGCGCCCAACAAAATCACATACTGTTTTTAACTATATGGAACGTTAAAGACAAGGTCTTATTAAAGAATCTTTTTCTTTTTCTCTTCAAAATATACACATCCAACAGACATACCGAAAAAAGCCAATGAAGAAAGATCTGCAAGAGCCACCTGCAGGGAAAGAAGTGAAGAATGGTTTCTCCAAAGCCTACTTCACTGCCGCGAATGGCGTGATGAGCAAGAAAGCACAATAAAGATGCGTCACAGAGAAAGCACATATACTAGCCTAACAGATTCGCTTGTTTTAAAGCAAAGACTGAATTGAAAGTTACATGTTTTAGGATAAACTAATTTCTTTTGAGTTTATAAATCATTTGTACCCAGAATCTATTAATATATTGCTATTAGGTTAATCTGTTAACTGAATGCTTTGATCAGCATTGAGGTGATGCTGACCTCCGAGGACCTCAGAACTGGTGCAGCTTCTCCCTCCCTCCCACAGACTGAACCTCCCGCCAGAAGCTGTCCTTATAACGCCTTACACGCGTACACAGCCAGGAAACGTGGAGCACTGTTTCTCACAGAAAGTCTTCAAATAAAAAGAGTTTTGTTCAGATGAAAGTGTTTAAAACAAAACATTAATTATATTCTAAATACAGGGTATGTTCTAATCTATATTAAGCAATAATTGCCAGTGCATAATCATTCCATTTGTTCCTTTACCAATCAACCCCAGAAAATATTAAAATGGGATCATACACAGAAGATAGAAAAATGTAGCCAAACTTCTCTTTCTCTAAGCCAGAGTCCTATCTATCAAATTCTCACAACCACTCCTGATTCTAAACTCAGTGATACAGTAATGAAACTGGTATTTATTTTAAAGATTAGTTATTCTAAGGAGAAAAAAAAAATGCTTCTGCCTTATTTTCCTAATTCAGGGGCTTTGGATAGGATTGTTCCTCTGTTTCCCTAATCAATCATCAGGTCATGTCTCCCTCCCGTGCCAGACAGCCTAGGTTACTAAAGACGCCATGCTCTACACCATGGGCAGTGTACAACTCTGGTTGCCCATTTCCTTTCTGAGCAAGGACTAGAGTCCACTTCAAAGGCTTTGAACATACATGCCACTGGAATATGTATAAAGCAGAACTAGTGGAGTGATGGGGGCAAAATAGGCACTGAATTTGTGAACTTTTTTTTTGTGAGCCTGTACTTGTGAATATGACCCTAGATACCTGTTGTCACTCTTTCCAGGTTATTTAAGTTTTTGAAGCTGGGAGGAAAAAGATGGAGTAGCTTGGAAAGATTCCAGCATTAAGTCGTGGGCTGGTAATGAGCCACGATGAAAAATGCAGGTTTGGCAAACTCAGCACTCCCATTCACTGCTCAGGTATATCCAGTCTCTACTGAGAAGCAAGCACGAAAGCAAAGTATTAATGAGGATTTTCTTTCTCCCTCAGTGCAGGACCGTTACTTACTACTAAACTCTACCAGGAATGGAAACAATATTTTCTGAAGATTTTTTTGAAGATTAATTTTTTTAAATAAGTTTTGAGGTCCTGACACTGACATCAAATACACGCACACCAGAAAGGCGTTTACACCACTCTCCCCACTCATTACTGTCCAGAGTGCCTTTCTGTCTCTTTCTTTTTTCTCCAATAAGCTCTAGTTTAAAATTTTTCCCTGTTAAAAAAAATTGTACTTTTACTTTATGTAAACTACCCTTCTGAGGATTTGGGCGTATTTTTTGAAGGTGCCTAATGCTTAGGATCATCTCGAGGGTGATACACTGCACCTGTGTCCTTCCCCTCTGTGCAGCCGACCCGTTTCTGTTGAACAGATGTCTCCTGTCTAATGCCCCTTCCTCTTCCATTTCTCTCTCTAATCATTTTCTGAAACTGACTTGCTCTGGGTGCTTCATCACCACTTCCATCTTGTATCACCTTATAACTGTACTCACAGTCTTGTTCTCTGCCAGCAATTCATTTTAAAACAAGGGCTAGCTTCAAGCATGACTGTTACGGCTCCTCTATGGCAAAACACAGGTTTGACCAAGGAGAAAGCCCCTTGGAGAAACTGGACCCTAGTTCAGTTTAGGTCTCAAACAGAGGTTAAATTCTCTTACCAAAGTACGTTCCAGGTGAAAATGAGACTTAGAGAAAAGCAGGCTGGTCTAAGATGCTCGCTGGTCATCACATTCTTCCCAGTGAGGCCCTGAGGTCTCTGCACAGCATACCTGCCACTTTGGATGTTTTCATGGGCTTCTTATCTGTATGGCAAGGAGGGATTTGTCCTTCAGCAGATGAAGTCAAGCAGCTTTATAAGGCAGCTTGAAACCTCTCCGATCAAAGTGAAAAATGTGGGTAGTTTATACTTTCAAACCAGTGCCAGGGATTAGAGACAGATTTCATTCAGGATGCATATTTCCAATTTGGTCTTTAATTCAAGAGAAGCTTCCTAAAACACATATAGCCTTAAACTGCTCAAGGGCTAATTAAAAAAAATAGAGTTATGAAATCTTAGCCACAAAAAAATAAATCAGGTAAACATTTTAACCTGTTGCTAAGTGTTGTAAACTTCAAAAAACCAAAATGCTTAATGTGATTTTTCTAAAACTGAAAAATTAATATTTCTATAACCTATTAAAGAAAAAAATGGAAAATGTTTTCTCTCAAATTTCCTATTACCCATGGGAATTAAATACTGTAAAGCATATCTATTATCCCCCCAGGTTTTTAAATTAACAAAATGGAATGTTAATGGAATTAAACATAGAAATTTTCAAGCCATCAGAATTACATATTGAACTCTTTAGTCATGTTGCAGGGTAAAGTCCTCACCCCTGCATTAGAGAAATATTTATTTTTATTTTAAGGCAAAACAGTATTTACTGTGATGGGCAGAACAGCATTTTGTATCTAAGAGTCCATTTCAGTTCTTTTCAATATTTCCATATTGTTTTGTGAATGTTTCTTGGGGCTTATTTGGAAAATATGGGTGTCACTTTGTTTTCCTTTGAAAGTAATTATATCTTAAGAACATGGTATCATGAATGGAGTGGACTAGGGAGGCTGGAGAAGCCATTTTTCTTTGTAGAGAAAAAGCATTCTCTATGATTGTTGTATAATAAATTGATTTTTACACTAAATGCATGTTGCAGGTTTATTTGGTTCAAAGAAGTTAAAATGTATGCCTGCATGATATTCCAAATGACCTATCACTTGGGGGCTATTTTTACAATAAGGCATTATTTTAGCAATGAATTTTAGACATTCTTCTCTCATTTCAGTGAGCAGTGGGTTATTACATCGTTACCATTACTTTGTACTCATATACCAAATTAAGCTATTTCAAAAAAAGTAGCCATTCGCAAGAAAAAGTTTAAGATTAGCAGAGGATATAAAGGTGGTAATAAACAAATAAATTGCTATATAAAACCACCTGGAGAGGAGCACTAGATTTGAGGAGAAACGACACCGTGCTATGCCCTGAAACCCAGGACTGCCCTTCACAGAGCACCTGCACGGGTAGAGAGGTGGTTAGCTCAGCTCGGGAGGTGATGTAGGTGAGGGAGGCCTGACCGTGAAGATGCCTGGGAGAGTTGAGGCAAGGGGCAGGACCACAGGTTGGCATTTTGTCAGTGTAGAGGGTACAGTTTTGAATGTGATGCTGAGTATAATGAAATACAGGTCCTAAAGAACTCTACAAAAGATGTGCTCAAAGTCTGATTACAAAGTTGCTTAAATTGCTGGATAGTGACAGGTGGGACAAGATAGATTTCAGGGAAGGGCAGGAGGGGAAGAGGGAATGGGAGAAGACTTTTAACTATCTGAATGGGGGCTAGAGTTTGGGGTGGGAGGCTAGCATTTAAACAGGAGCCTTCTCTTTGTTATTTTAAATGGTGGGTGGAACTTAAGAAAACTTTGTGTTTAAAAATAAGAGATAAATCCTATGTCTCTCTGGCAAGCCTAATAACTGTTGTCACAAACTAAAAGAACTGCTTACAAAACAAGTGTTCACATAACTAACCCTCTTAATTCCTTTACGTATAGAAAAAATTCAGCATGTGTTTTTGTTACAGCAGGCTTTCTTCCAAGACAAACTACATTCACATATTTAAGGAACAGTTTCTCTCCAGGGCATGCAAGGAAATAATCACTCCTAGGAGACTAACTCTAGTCATCTCAGGATTCCTTGACCTTCAGTAAAACATGACTTTCAGTCGTAAGGGGAAAAAGACTGAAAGCTATTGATTTGTAGGTCATTTTTCCATCTTAAATTGCACTGCAGAACACTGGAATAACACTGAGAGGACAAGGAAATCTGTAATCCATACCCTCATTGAGCAATTGGTAAATGCAGTTGTTAGATATAGTGAACTCCAAGTTCGTCTTCAAAGAATCAGTATGTCAGTATGTTCAGCTCTCTCATTTTTTAGTTCTCCATTTTAAAGTTTAACTTCCTTATAGTTTCAGTAAACAACCTTTTCTACCAGTTCTAATCAGTAGTTCACATCTGTTCCCCCGGTCCCCAGCTCTATCCTGACTCGTCCTGGTCACCTGCCCTGGTCACCTGCTTTGACCTGAGTTACCCCTGGTTACCTGCTCTGACCTGTCCCGTAACTATCCTTCCTGCCAAGCTACCCACCCTGCCACTCCAGCTCGTACCCCTGCTCTCTTTAAAACAGCCAATCAGAATTAGCCTAGACTGTGTGGTCTAACCCTAGCTAATAGGGGAACGTCACAGCAGTAGGGGCTACCTCCATCAGGAATAAGAACTCCTTCCCATCCCTTGTCCAGGTGTGAGCTCACCATTGTTAACATCTGTGAGCTGTTCCCTTCTATAGAAGTAAATTGCCTTGCTGAGGAAATTTATATTCAAGTGCTACTTCTTTTGTGGCACTGAAATTTTACATATAACAAGGTCATTGTGGATCTTGTGAGCAACCCACCAGGAGCCTGCTCTGAAAGTGTTTGTGACCAAATCACGTTTGGTAGGCTTAGGAAGGTGAAGCTTGTCACACATCCCTTGATGTTGCGTGTGCCATAGTCTATGGCTACCTGGACTCTTTGAGATGGGCATTTTCTCTTGTATTTGCCACAATCACCATCACTCCATCACTCATCTTTTTTTTTTTTTTTTTGAAACAGCCTCACTCTGTTGCCCAGGCTGGAGTGCAGTAGCATGATCTCAGCTCACTGTAACCTCTACCTCTTGGGACCAAGCAATTCTCCTGCCTCAGCCTCCCGAGTAGCTGGGATTACAGGCATGTGCCACCACTCCCAGCTAATTTTTTTTTTTCAGTAGAGACAGGGTTTCACCATGTTGGCCAGGCTGGTCTTGAACTCCTGACCTCAGGTGATCTGCCTGCCTCAGCCTCCCAAAGTGCTAGGATTATAGGCGTGAGTCACCACACCCAGCCCACTCATCCTTTTTATTCAGCCTATTAACCTGGCTGGCCCCTGAAGGCATTTGAATTTGTGATGCCTACACATTAAATAACAAAAGGAGAAAGTCTATACAGTTTTGCCTGGGCCCATATGATAAACTTAGAGGGAGATGAACACAGAGTTATCGGTAGTGGCCCTAGAAACAAATGATAGATGTTGCAGATTTCTCTGAAAGATTGAAGCATTCTACATAAGATAGTTCACGTAGAACTAGCTTCAATTCTTTTAAAGCTAGTTTAGACCTATGGAGTTTGATAAACTCTGGAAATAGTTATATTCGGTTGAAAAATTGATCAAATCTTGTCCAGTGCTATGTATCATGGTAGGGATACAGAATGATCCAGATGAAATATCTGTCCTCAGAATTCATAGTCTAGTAAAGTAGATCAACGTTTAGTTATAAAATAAGTATTGAGGCCGGGTGCAGTGGCTCATGCCTGTAATCCCAGCACTTTGGGAGGCCAAGGTGGGGGCAGATCACCTGAGGTGAGGAGTTCAAGACCCTGGTCGACATGGTGAAATCTTGGCTCTACCAAAAATACAAAAATTAGCCAGGCATGGTGGCGCACACCTGTAATCCCAGTTACTCAGCAGGCTGAGGCAAGAGAATTGCTTGAACCCAGGAGGCAGAGGTTAGAGTGAGCCAAATCATGACACTGCACTCCAGCCTGGGCAACAGAGCAAGACTCCATCTGGGAAAAAAAAAATGTTGCCAGAGAAACATCCCTAAAAGAGGTAATGCCTGAGGTTAGTTTTGATGGGTAATTCAAATAGACTTCAAAGAAAGTGGTGTTTAGAAGCCAAGGAAAAGATAATAAACAGAGTAAAATGCTGCAAGGCAGCAAGGTGAGCAACTAGTGAAGGGGAAAAGAAAAGGCACTGAATTTGGTCCCTGGGAGGCAGTTGGCAAATTGCAGGGGGCTTTAAAACGAATGGGAAGTCAAAGAAAAAAAATGTTCAAGCAAGCCACATGAAAATCCTTCCTAAGAACTGGGGATGGGAAGGAACAATTATAGTAGTTGCTGAAAGGGAGGAAGATCTAAGGGGTATATGTGTTGAATACTTTCAGGAGCATCTGAGTGACTGCATCTGAGGTGGAAGAGGAGGAAGCAGTAAGAAGCCGGCCCTTTGCTCAGCTCATGGGATGGGGGCGGGGGAGGCCTCAGGTGCCTTTGTCACCACAGAGAAAAACGCCCAGAACAACATGCTGGTGAGGCTGCAGAGAAAAGGGAACACTTACACACTCTTGGTGGCAATGTAAATTAGTTCAGCTCCTGTGGAAAGCAGTTTGGAGACTTCTCAAAGAACGAAAACCTGAATTACCATTCAATCCAGCAATCCCACTACTGAGTATCTCCCCAAAGGAAAATAAATTGCTCTATCAAAAAGATACTTGCATTTGTATGTTTATCCAGCACTATCCACAATAGCAAAGACATGGGATCAGCCCAGGTGGATTGGATAAAGAAAATGTGGTATATATACACCATGGAATACTACACAGCCATAAAAAAGAATGAAATCATGTCTTTTGCAGCAACACGGAAACAGCTGGAACCCATTATCCTCAGCAAATTAATGCAGGAACAGAAAACCAAATACCACATGCTCTCACTTATAAGTGGGAGCTAAACCTTGGGTACACGTGGCCATAAAGGGGAAGAGTTGACACTGGGGACTCCAAAAGGCAGGGGTAGGGGGATTGAAAACCTTCCTATTGGGTACTATGCTCACTATCTGGGTGACAGGGTCAACAGAAGCCTAAACCTCAGCATCACACAATATACCCTTGTAACAAACCTACACATACACCTCCTGAATCTAAAACTTTAAAAATGTTAAAAACCACAGATTTCAATAGAAACTGATCACCCAGGAAAGATGACACTTCCCTCTCATCACCTATGGCCTCTCACAAATCCCACTGAAAGCAGTCAGAGCCCCGAATCTTGCAAAAAATTGGCCTCAGTCTTTGTCACAGGAAGAAGGATGGGGAAGGAGTCAGGAGGGGAGGGTGGCTCCTGCAGGCCTGGTTGGCTGAAGTTACCAGTGCAAAAGCCAGGAGTTCATCTGCTGCCTGAGGGCAAAGCAAATCCCTGGGGGGTGTGGCTCAGAGGATGGAAGGTCAGAGCACAGAGGAACACCCAAAATGACAAATGAGGCTGAGGCCACAGATGGCAACAGAATCTGCGGGAGTAGCTATAGGGCTGTTCCCTGCTACAAGTGAGTCAAAAAGGCAGGGAGCCTGGGTGCAGAGCTGGGAACAGGCCAAGACCGGCTTAGTCCCCAGGGTCAGGGTGAGGAAGCTGACCTGCTCTTATTCCCCAGGAGCTGGCTGTCAGATCTCCAGGATGCCTCCTGGTCCAGCCCTCTCTCCGTGCTGCCTGGAAAAATGCATCCGTTCCTGCATCCTGCCACCCCGCCCTGCCTTTCCAGGCCAGGGCAGCTCACACACTACCCAGGCTGTTTTCAAGTTTCTTTGTGTAATTGTTGGACTGATGTCTGTCTTCCCATCAGACTGCCACTCCTTGCAGGCAGGGGCAAAATCACATTGAATCCTCAGCGCCTAGCACAGCACATGGCACACAGGAAGTGCCCAATAAGGATTCGCTGAAGAGGACAATGTGGAGTAGAGCCTCTCTCGTGAGCATTTTCAAAGAGATGTCTGAATATCTCAAGCTCATTGTTTTTGCAATTTCCATCAACCCATCCTCAAAATTAGCTCTTTACACCTTACACCTGCCATGGCCTCTCAAATCAGTCCCCTCTTTTTCATTCCCAGTCCTACTATTTTCGTTGAGGCCTTTATTGCAACAATAACCTCCCCCAGTGTCTTGAATGCAACCTTCATACTACTACCAGATTAATCTTCCAAACCACTGTGTTCCTGCTGTCTTCAGTGGCTTCTTCTCACCTACAGAATAAAGTCCTTCGACTCAAGCTGGCAAAGACACTTTCATCTGGGCCTAGCCAAATTTAATTCCCACCAATACTCCATAGTATTATGGCCTGAAACAACTTCTGCAGTTTTTTCCTCTCTTCTCATATTCATGATAGCACTTCTTTCCTAATCCTAGAAAAAACCTCCTTCATCCTTCAAGATCTATTCCAAGTGATACCCCTCCTTCAGGAAGCCATCCTGCTCACCCCAACACAAATGACTTCTCCCTCCTCACAACTCTGATGGCGCTCAGTTTACACTTCATTTTAACACTTGTCACATAGAGCCTTGATTTACAGTGATCTGGGTGTCTTACTGTCCTCTCTAGACTTAAGTTCTTCCCAGCGAAGATAGTGTCTTATCCATCCTACCAACCTCTACGTCAGCTAACTCAGGGGTTTGTAGAGAACAGTGCTCAGATATATGCTCACTAGACACTGAAAGTCATATAAATTCTTCAGATGTACTTCAATGAAGACAGTCCATGTAACAGCATTGAAATCCACATACTCCCAGGTCATGAGAAACGGTGAGGTCTGAACTGGATATACCTAAATGAAATGAAATTAGTTAACCTCATTCATGTTTTTTGATTTAAAAAATAAGTGCTCTTGGCTAGGCGTGGTGGCTCAACACCTGTAATCCCAGCACTTTGGGAGGCCAAGGTGGGAGATCACAAGGTCAAAGTGATCGAGGCCACCCTGGCCGACATGGTGAAATCCCGTCTCTACTTAAATGACAAAAGTTAGCTGGGCACAGTGGTGTGTGCCCGTAATCCCAGCTACTCGGGAGGCTGAGGCAGGAGAATCACTTGAACCTGGGAGGTGGAGGTTGCAGCGAGCCGAGATGGTGCCACTGTACTCCAGCCTGGCAACAGGGCAAGATTCTGTCTCAAAAAAAAATTATAAAGAAAAAAGATGGCAAAATTGAAATTATAAACATTGTTTTAAGCAATATAAACTATAAATAAATAACCTACATAATGTAACTAAGTTTTATTATATCATGAATAAAGTATTCAGTCCGCAGTCTTTCACTTCACTTATCCAGTCACGAACAAAGTTACTTTGTAGATGGCCTTAAATTATGTAGGCTTCATTTTTCCAAAATAAATTCAAACGCTTAACTGTTTGTGCAACTTCATGCCCTCAAACTTCATTAGATCATTTAGTAATTAATAACCATGTGGTGAATGTTTCTCCTCTGCTAAAGGTGACACTTTGGTTGAAGTGCTGGAGAAAGGAGAATATTTGCAGATCAAATGAGACCTCCTAATAAGTTTATTTTCAAAACATACCACGGGCTGGGCATGGTGGCTCATGCCAGTAATCCCAGCACTTTGGGAGGCTGAAGTGGAAGGATCATTTGAGCCCAGGAGTTTGAGATCAGCCTGGGCAACATAGAAAGACCCTGTTTCTACAAAAAAAAAAAAATTCAGAAACTAGGGTATGGTGTGGTGGTGCACACGTGTAGTCTCAGCTACTCAGGAGGCTAAGGCAGGAGGATCACTTAAGTCCAGATGCTGGAGGCAGCAGTGAACTAGGATCTTACCACTGCACTCCAGCCTGGGTTACAGAGCAAGACCCTGACTCGAAAAAATAAAAAATAAATAGAAAAGTAAAACCACCATTTTCACCTGTGCTATTTTCATCATCTTCAACTCAAATTTCTCCCGTATATACAATTTAATGTACCTCTTGGAGATACATAAAACTTGAAGACACTTCTCTAACAAAGTCCATTTTACTTTTATAATTATAAAAAAAGCAACACCGCTTCAAGTTAACATCTTGAACATTCTATTGATACTATCTGACCAAATTTTAATACAAAAGGTTAATTTTTATGAACACATGGATAATAACACAATTGCAAACTACCAACATATATTCCATCTGAACTTGGCAGGTCCCAGGGATGCTATTTGGAGTGGAGGAGTCTGAATGCATACCGAGCACCGAAATCTGGCTAACACGGCCTGAGCCAACAGCAACCTTGCTTTTTATCTTCCTCTGCAGGCGGCCCAGCCTGGCAGAAAAGGAAAAGGAGAGCAGTAATTACTGAAGGCCGAACTGTCTGTCTCTTGGTCCCAAAGAACCCTGTGAGCCAATATGAGTATCACTCCTTTCTATCTTCCACATCGCTAACTCAGGTATTCAGTGAAGCATCTCACATGGTTGTCAATCATCTTACATATCAGTGTCCTCAGTGGAAACTACCTGGTTATCCTCAGAAATCTCTTCAACACATGCCACTCTGAAGATGTACATGCCATCTCTCCATAGTCTAATATAGCAGGTGATTTTGCTGGATGTTGGAGATAAGACAGCTCTTTCTTTGCTATAGCATCAGATGAAGTGGGTGGCCTGGCTAGGAAAACTCCATGTTGTTAATAACCAGATTGGCAATCAGCCCAATTATTATTATTATTATTATTTTGAGATGGAGTCTCACTTTGTTGCCAAGGCTGGAGTGCAGTGGCATGATCTTGGCTCACTGCAACCTCCGCCTCCCAGTTCAAGCAATTCTCCTGCCTCAGCCTCCCAAGTAACTGGAATTCCAGGTATGCACCACCACACCCAGCTAACTTTTGTATTTTTAGTAGAGATGGGTTTTCGCCACATTGGCCAGGCTGGTCTCAAACTGCTGACCTCAGGTGATCCACCCACCTCAACCTCCCAAAGTGCTGTGATTACAGGCATGAGCCACCGTGCCCAATCAGATGTTCATAAATAAGAGGTTGGTAGGAGCTGATATCAACTAAGGAAACATTCTCCCATCACACCTAAACTTCAGGGCACATGCCTGTTGAGAAGAATGGCAGAATCACCTGTGCAATGTAATTTATTTCTCCATTTTTTTCTGTGTGTGGCACGAGTAATTTAATTCAGGCATGACAGACATTTCTAGTTACCTATCCAACGCCTATTCTCCCGTTTCCTCACTAACAGAAGCCCCCACTTTTGGGGAGTGCTGTGACACAGTCAAATTTTCACCTCTCCAGATTCCCTTGTAACGAGGGTGAGCCATGTGATCTAGTACTGGCCACTAAGATGCAGACAAAAAATGTATCAGCTTGGGCTTCCAGGAAAACTGTTTCCCTGATTTAAAAAAGTGGGGAGGAAGCTGGGCATGGTGGCAGACACCTATAATCCCAGCATTTGGGGAGGCTGAGGCAGGAGGATCACTTGAGCCCAGGAGTTCAAGATCAGCCTGGGCAACATAGCAAGGTCTCATCTCAAAATAAACTAAATAAACAAAAAATGAAAAGAGGGAGGGTGTTGGCACACATCTTTCACCTTTTACTTTTACTCAACCCCTTCTTCCTGCCTAGGGTATAGAAAAGACACCTAGAGGTAGAATAGCCATGCTGTGATTATAAAATCCCATAAAATCCCAAGTCACACAAAGAGTGGTCAAGCAAAAAGCTCAAAGAACCCAGGTATCTAATGACTAAAGCTGCTATACCACCAGCTCTGGACCACCTTGTTGCTCTTCACAGGGAAAAAAATAAAAGCCCTATTTGGTTTAGCTGCCAGAGTCCAATTTCTGTTACATGTGACCAAATGTAACACGCACATTTAGTTCACATTTAATCCCATTCTCTATTGGAGCTGGGAATTATTCCAATGTTCTTAGCCCAGATTAGTCTTTTTTTAATATCCTCTTTTAGTCCTATTTTGATTTGGAGATTTGTTGTTATTGCTGTTTCCTCAAAAGAAAACAGTTTTTTTCCCTCTGTAATGTAATTAATACAAGATGGGTATACAAAGATATTCACTACAAAATTTTTAATAATAATTAAAAATAACCTGGCTGTTCATCATAGGGAAAACAATATATAAGTTATAGGGTGTTTATAAACTATTTTGCAGTTATTAAAAAAATAAGATCTATATTGCTGCCTTAGAGGTTGAGTCCTATTTTTATTGCTGAGTGAACAAAGAATGATAAATGTTTAGCACATCATTAAAACATATATATATAGACCGGGTGCAGTGACTCATGCCTGTAATTCCAGCATTTTAGGAGGCTGAGGTGGGTGGATCATCAGAGGTCAGGAGTTTGAGACCAGCCTGGTCAACATGGCGAAACCCTGTCTCTACTAAAAATACGAAAAATTCGCCAGGTGTGGTAGGAGGCGCCTGTATTCCCAGCTACCCAGGAGGCTGAGGCAGGAGAATCGCTTGAACCTGGAAGGAGGAGGTCGCAGTGAGCTGAGACTGCGCCACTGCACTCCAGCCTAGGCAACAAGAGCAAAACTCAATCTTAAAACAAAAACAAAATCATATATGTATACATGTGTAAATATGTATATACGTTCTTGTGTAAGTATCAGATTAAATCTTTGGAAGAATATACTCCCAACTCTCAAGAGGTGGTTATCTCTGGATCATGGATAAGAGAAAAGGCTGGAGAGAGGGAAAAAATTTAGCTCTTTATAAACTTCTATGTTGTTTGAGTTTATTACACAAAAGTAATTCCTATCTTTCAATAAATTGTAAAAACACAGAATGGCCTAAGATAGAAATTAAATTTACTTTAAATATCACCATACAGAAATAAACCCAGCTGACATTTCTAGAACATCCATTTAGAATCTAGACCTCTTACTTCACATGCAAGTACATAAGTACATGCAAATTCTTGTCTGCTGTAACCACCCTCCCCCAGCCCGGTTATCTCATTAGTCATTCCTTCTCATGCTCTTTTGCTGGCTTCATCTCCCCTACCTGACTTCAACACACTGGAGTAGCCCAAGAATGTTGTCCTCTCTATACTGAGTCCCTAGGTCAACTCATCCAGTCTATGTCCAGCCCCCAGCCATGAGCTTCAGTCTCAGATATCCAGGCGCCCACACGACAATGCCATTCAGATGCTGAAATCACATATGGAATGCATGTCCTGAATCTCTCCTTTCATATCCATCCTCATTCCCCTCCAGTCAACCGGACCTTTCCCAATCTCCCCCACCTCCCTAAGTGACACCGGTTTCCACCCAGCTGCTCAAGTCCCAAACCTAGAAGTTGTCCTTGATCCTGCCTTTTCCCACCTGTCACATCCAAGCCATCAGCAATCCTTCCAGATCCTTCTCTACTGCCCACATCATCCAATTCTTCACCCCAAAACACACATGCCTTTGAAAATAGCCCTTTGACTATTACCCATTCATTGCAATTGGAATAAAATCCAAACTCCTTACCATGGCCTATAAGGTCCTGGGTTACCCCACCGTCCCCACCCACACCCCTCCTAACTTCATCTTATGTACTCTGCTCTTGCTCCTTCTACTGAGCTCTCCCTAAATTCTTACACTATACTAAGTATATTAGTATATTAATATACTTAATCTCAGAACATCTGCCTGGGCCATGTCCTCTGAAATGGACTTTCTCAGCCTTCCTTGCTGCTGGCTCCAGCTCAACCATCAGATTTCACCTCAAATGTCACCTCCTTAGAGAGGTTCCACTTGACCTTTCCTCCTTCCATGCTGTGAGTCTTTCTCGTATCCACAGTGTTTTCCTTCTTAGCACTGTCATGAATCCTCATCTGTTTCCTTTATTACCACCACTCAACCCTACAGTACATACACCATGAGGTCAGGGACCTTGTGGGTATTGTTCTACCCCAGCACCTAAGACAGTCCCTGGGACCTAAAAGACTTAGCTGTGTATTGAGTAATGAGCATACACGTACTCTCATAACATTTCATACAAGTGGGTTCATGTTATATATGCTACTTTGTGATTTTTCACTTACTGTTAAACATCTTCTCAAGTCAGTATCATCTAAATCTTTCTTTGTAATGGCTACCTGGCACATCATATGACTGTATTTAGCTGAGCATCTAGGCACTTTTCATTATCTCCCTATTACGATCAAGTTTGTAATATATATTATTGCATGTATCTTTGTACATGTCCAATTTCATCTTTAAGATAATTTCCTAGAAGTGGAATTATCAGGTCAAAAATAACAAAGCACAGTCTTGGACATGAAAGCAGTTTTTTAAAAAAATCATCTACTCCATTTACTCTCAAGTTAAAATTAAACCAAATCCATGTTTTGTAAAAATAATTACTATACTCTCTTCAAGGTAAATGGAATTATATCCTTATAAAAATATACTTGGATATGGAGTCTGCTTACAAAATCTACTTTAGACCTCTAAATTGAATGAAATCCCCAAGTGGATATCTGTATAAAAAGCCCTGTTATTAAATGCTGTGGGAATGAACAAAATAATATTCAAAGAATCCAGCTGGGTGAGAGGGTTGCTATCCTTAAAGAGACTGCATCCAAGAACAGAATAGTTGGTGGTTATCTCACACATTCCATCCTTATTTACTCTGTGAGCCTCCACGACTATGCCAGAAAACTCACGAAATGGTAGCACCATGAGCTGATGGACCATCAGCAAAGCAGAGGGTTCTCAGCAATAGCTATAAACTCCCTCCTTTGAAAATCTCAGAGTCAGTTCCACTGGTCTCAAATCCCCTTGCTTTAGTAGCTGCTGAAAGACAAGTCATCATCACCCACATACTGTGTGTACTGTGTGTTTAGCATAGTGCTGATTCTAGTAATTTCTGGTTGTCCTTAAGTGCCCTTTTGAGGTTTACAATGTTAAACTGTGTGTACATGTCCTCCTGAACCCAGTCTATCTACTGCCCTTCCCTGCCTTCCCCACTCCCTGAGGTCTTCCTGTCCTGCCCCTACAATTCAATCTGTCAGCAGCAAAAAATATCCTCAGCCTCTTCTAGAAGAAAATATTTTCTTTCCTCTTTAACTAAAACATGGCTGGTTTCTGAAGGTGCCACCTCCCCTGATACCCTGACTCAACTAAAAGCTTTTTTTCCTCTGATACCCCATGACCTCCTGGCCAGGCAGAGGGGTAGCATTCTCCTTGCTCCCCACTGCCACACGCAGGCATGACTCTGACTCTCATAGAAAACTTCCCTGCTGATGTTTATGTCATCCATCTGCATTCTACTATCAACCTCCTGGCCCCTTTTTGAACATTGGGCCCTGGTTTCTATCAGGTTAGAGTAATTACAACACTGTCACGAAGCATCTGCTTTCAAGCTCTAGCGTCTTGGTTCTTCAACTCCTTC
The DNA here is from genome assembly GCA_963573385.1 of Cacajao melanocephalus. Lineage (NCBI taxonomy): Eukaryota > Metazoa > Chordata > Mammalia > Primates > Pitheciidae > Cacajao > Cacajao melanocephalus. Next base: position 17,538 of record CAUYLG010039910.1, read on the forward strand.
CCTCCTCTAGTAGTTTCTTCAGTGCCACCACAGCTATGTGCACCCAACCTATAATCACCACAGACGTCTTGATTCTCAACATCCCACATTCTGACCACATCTTCCTGGCCTTTCGCCATCACTTGTTCTCCTAGCTTACCTAGACAATTTTATCCACTGGAACTGACAATCCATTGACCCCCCCTAAGAACTGGCCCATCAAAGAAACTGGCTTATACACAGGCCAATTTATAACTGGCCCATCAAAGAAATTGGCTTCAATTTCTCCTTCCCAATCAGGCTTAGGGTGTATCACTCTAACAACTCCTGAGCAAACACCCTCAATTTCTTGGACAGAGATTCCCTCTGGTTCTGGCAAAACCGCTCCCCTACATGAAGCCTACTCTCTACTTTCTTTACAACTGAATCTGAGCAGAACTTTGCTGGAGAAAAAAGTAATTCAAGAAAGTTGATAAAGTTCACTTAAGTTTAACATTATAAACCTCAAAAGGGCACTTAAGGACAACCAGAAATTACTAGAATCAGCACTATGCTAAATAGGAAGAACACAAATTATTGCTAATGATCTTAAATGTTTCGCCATTAAGTTCAGTGTTGCTGCAGACATTCTATCCCTAGTTTCCTAAGAGTCTTACTGTTGATTGGTTGGATTTTACTTGTGAATGGGTGCTGAATTTTTATCAAATATGTTTTCTGAATACACTAGAATAAGCATGTGGTTGTTCTACGGATCAAGTAAAAATAAATTAATAGATGCTTAAACGTTAAACCATCCTTGCATTTATGATATCCATCTACTTCTAACGGTTTTTCTTTTTTTCTCCTCTCAACACACACACACACACACACACACACACACACACACACGCACACATACACATAACTAATACTGGTAGAGTATGTTTGCTAAATTTTTTTTAGCATTTTTGTATTTATGTTCATTTGAGGCTGATCTATAATTTTCTTATGATTGTCCTTGTTCTGTTTTGGTATCAAGGTTATAGAAGCTTCCTAAGATAAATAGGTGAGCTTTTCTTTTTCCCCTTTCTTGGAATTATTTGTATATGGATTACTTATTCCTTATAAATTCGACAAAACATATTAAAATGTCAGGATCTGATGTATTTTCACAAACAAAGGATTGTTTTCTTATACTACCAATTTAATTTAATTATGATTCTTAAGCAACTTTTGGTAATGCATATTCATCTAGGAAATTGTTCATTTCATCTAAGTTTTCAAATTTATTGACATATTGCTGTTTCTAATATATTCTTATGCTTTTTAAGGCCTCTATGAATTGGTTATGTCTACATTTCATTCCAACTTTCAACTGCGCCTTCTCTATCATTTTATTTTCTTGATCAGTCTAAAGTGGAAGTTTGTTTATTACATCTAGTCTTTCTAAAGAACCAAGTTTGGTTTTACTCATCCTCCTATGATTTCCATGTTTTCCATTTTGTTTATTTCAGATTTGAAACTCATTATTAACCCCCTTCTAATTGCTTTGGACTTGTACTAGTACTTTTTTTTCTGATTTGTTTTTCAATCATGTTCTAACTATTTTTTGCCCTCTCCTTGTCCTTATATATTAGAATCAGTTGGTCAAGTTTCAAAAAATAACCCTGCTGGGCTTTGAAAGTGGTAGATTTAATTCCTTTACTAATTTAGGGAAAACTGACATCTTTATGTTATTTTGTCTCCCATCCGTTGGTCCTGATTTTATGATAATACATTTAGAATTTCATGATTAAGCAGAATACTGGCTTTTGGACTGAGATTTATCATACTACAGAGTAACTAGTTACTACTATTTTATTAGTTTTTATGCAAATTCAAAAACAGATGTAGAATTTTCAAATGCTTTTGGAAATAAAGACAATCATGATTTTTCTCACTAGGTCTATTAGTAATTAATGTATTACTAGATTCCCTAATATCAAACCATCTTTGCATTCCTGGACTACATCTCACTTGGTCATGACATACTATTCCTTTAATATCCTGCTAAATTCTGTTTGCCAATATTTTATTTAGAATTTTGGCATGATTATTATTGCTATTATTATTATCATTATTATTGAGATGGAGTCCTGCTCTGTTGCCCAGGCTGAAGTGCAGTGGCATGATCTCAGCTCACTGCAACCACTGCCTTCTGGGTTCAAGCAAATCTCTTGCCTCAGCCTCCTGAGTAGCTTGCGTAACAGGTGTCTGCCCACCACCATGCCTGGCTAATTTTTGTATTTTTAGTAGAGATGAAGTTTCACCACGTTGGCCAGGCTGGTCTCAAACTCCTGACCTTAGGTGATCCACCTGCATCAGCCTCCCAAAGTGCTAGGATTATAGGCATGAGGCACCACACCCGGCCTAGAGTGATTATTTTAAGTGAGATTGTTCTGTACCTCTCTTTGCCATTTTTATTGCATTTTGATATTGTAATGCAAGATTGATTTAAAAATGAGGAAATTTTTATTCTATGTGCTAGAATGTTTGAGCAGCACTAACACTATCCTTTTTTTAAAAAGCTAGTAGAATTCCTCTGTGATGTAATCTGGATCATATCCATGTTTGTAGGGTACCTCTTTGACAACTTTGTCTCTCTTCTATGAAGATTTTTCTGCTAAGGTTTCCCATCTATTTAGAAGTCCATTTTATTAAACTGTATTTTCCTGGAAAATTGCCCAGTTACTCCAGGTTCTCACCAAAACTTGGATGTGCACAGACATCTGAAAATTAAAATGTTAAATAAACTGTAGTTCCTGCTTGACCCACATATTCCTCCCACTCTGAGGCTTCCTTATCTCTCTAATGGGAAACAAACAGCATCCATCTCACTGCAAAAGACAGAAACCTAGGAGACTGACTTATTCTTCTTCCTTTACCTATTGCTTCCAGCTAACAGCAATTTATTAACTGTAGCTCCAAAATATATCTGAAATCTCTCTATTTCTCACCACCTCCCACTGCTATCCTCCTACTTAAAACCACCATCTTGGACCCAGAAAGCTTTCTGGTTGAACTCTCCTCTCCCGGTCTTCATTCCTCCCATCAATTCTTAACAGCTAGAGTAATTTTCTTAAAATATAAATCAGGGGCCGGGCGTGGTGGCTCATGCCTGTAATCCCAGCACTTTGGGAGGCCGAGGCAGGTGGATCACGAGGTCAAGAGATGGAGACCATCCTGGCCAACATGGTGAAACCCCGTCTCTACTAAAATTACAAAAAATTAGCCAGATGTGGTGGCACATGCCTGTAATCCCAGATACTTGGGAGGCTGAGACAGGAGAATCGCTTGAACCCAGGAGGCGGAGGTTGCAGTGAGCTGAGAATGCGCCATTGCACTCCAGCCTGGCCAACAAGAGTGAAACTCTGTCTCAAAAAAATAAAATAAAATAAAATAATAAAATAAAAATAAAATATATATATATATATATATATAAAATCAGGTTAGATTACCCTAATCTATTCCTAGATTATTTTGTATACTTGTATACTATTCCTAGATTGGGTAATCAATGCCTTCACAAAAAACCATGTATATTTTCTCTAACTCTTAGTATAAAATTCAAACTCCTCAACATGGTCAATGAAGCCTTACCTCATTGAGGGTCTACCAGGTTCCCAACTTCACTTCAAATAACTGCCCCCTTTACTCACTGTTTCTCAAAGATGACCCCACCTGACCCTGTTGCTTAAATAACAAGTCTAGTTTCTTCTTATTCTGAAACCTCATGTTAACTGTCATTTCCTCAGAGAGACCTTTGATGAGCAACCTATCTTAAGCTGGCACTTCATACCACTGCCATCTGCCAAAACACCTTGTTAATATCCCTCAAAGCACTTACTTGTCATTATTTTGTTTACTTGCCATTTTTCTATCTCCCTTCAAAAAATATATCTTTTAATGGGGTTGCCTTCATTAAACAAGTTTGTGTGTTAACCATTGAACAGGTTGAACAAACCTAATCTGAAAATCTGATATCCAAAATGCTCCAAAATCTGAAATTTAAAAAATATCAATGGGACACTCAAAAGAAATGTTCACTGGAACACTGAATTTCAGATTTTTGGACTAGGGATGCTCAACCAGTGCATATTCCAAATATGCAAATATTCCAAAATCCAAAACATCTGAAATCCAAAACACTTCTGGTCTAATGCATTTTGGATGAAGGATACTCACCCTGTATCTCTATGTCCATCATAGTGATTGATGCAGGGTAAGCATTCAGTTATAAACACTTACTGAAGGAATAACCCAGACCCAAAAGGATAATTTCTAAGATGGGAGAAATTGCTATAGAGAAGAAGCTCCATTGCAGAGATGTCATATGAACAAAGCATTATCTTTTAGAGCTTGGCCCCTGCCCTGACCTCAATTCACATCCACTCAACAATGCAAATCTTTGCACCTACCTGAGAGATGCAATCATAAAACCAGGCTTTGACTTTCCTTATGAAGGCTTAGTTGGATTGAGCCTGGAAGAAATTGTCTAATGTGAGTATAACAAGAGATGGACCAATTTAAAAACAAGAACATACGTACATCCACATATCAGAGTTATTTCACAGACAATATATTACATGATATTATAGACAGCAACAACCCAGGATATTAACATAAGAGATTAACATGTTCATTTGATTCTATTTTATGCACTCTCTCTGTCAGTACCACTGGCCCACAACATATGTGGAGGTATTTCATGGGCACCATCAAAGCACTGAATCCGTAACTCCATGTAGTTCTAAGCTAGGGGCTTGAAATAATCCAGCCTGAGGGATATTCTTTTCATTTCAGCAGCAAAACACATAGGCCATCACTGACATGAAAATGTAAGAACAGATGGGGGATACCTGTTTGACCTTGATTGAGGCTTACTAACCTCTTGTAAGGCCCTGGCACATCAATCACTCAGCCCAGGGCCAGGCACCCATAAGCACTCAGTGTGAGCTAAGAGAATCACCATCATCTCTCACTGGCAAGCAAGAGGGAAGTTTTTGTAGGTGTTTGGAAAAGAACAAATGCAAAACCCCGAGGCAGGTATATTTAGGAGATGGATGCTCTTTAAGGGATTCTAAATTCACACAGGGGCCTGTTATCAAAGGGAGATGAATGCAAATAGTAACTAATATCTTACAATGTCTGAAGAGACAGTTGCCTAATATTGGGGGTTTCAGTCAAAATAAATGAATCCCCCAGGTTTCAGAAGACTAAGGGATACAATCATCTCTAGTGCTTCACACAGTGTGGCTTCTTATCAGCTGTTCTCAAAGTGTGTCTGGGGAATCCCTAAGAAACCAAAGGTTCTGTGAAGTCAAAATTATTTTGGTAATAATGATAAAAACATTAAGACATTATTTGCTTTTTAAAGTCTTACTCCCTCAAAAATGTACAGTGGAATGTCTCAAAGGCTACAAGACTCACAAGAGATTCAACTCAGAAACCGGTAAGAGAATCCAGCCAGCTTCTATTAGGCCAGGCATTAAAGAGATTTGCAAAAACACGAAGTAGTGCTATTCTCCCCACATGCTTTTTGCTGTGAAAAGTCTAGTTATTTTTCATAAAAATGTTATTTATATTAACATGAAAAGGTTTGTTATTTTAAAATAAATATATTTTTAAAAATCAGTCTCAATTTTTAATATGAAAAATATTCACAGATAGAACCCACATAAGCAAAAGCTCTTTGGGAACACTCAATAATGTTAAACATGCAAAGAGGTCCTGATTCCAAGACCTTGGAGAACCACTCACAACCAACCATGGGTATTAAGTGAAGACAGTTTAAAAGGTGTCATCACCTTTAACTATACATAATGCAAGGCGGAGGGAGACGGTGTGTGAGGGATTGTGGGAATGGTCCATACAGTCATCATCATTAACTGTATAAACTGGAGTAAAAGGCATGGTTAACTCCAATTTGAAAAGATTTTTTTTTTTTTTGCTTTGAAATATACGCATGACCAGAAGAATAGCCTTCCCAAAAGCATGTGACTTAAATTTCTGTAAAAGCAGCTGATTCTCAATTGGAAGATAAAGCTTTAACCATTATAAATTTATATGGGGACTTCTTTTGATTAATCGAGTGAGACAAGAACACTAGAACTGTCCCGTAGGGCAGAGGAGAGGAGTCCACACTCCGCTCTCCCCTTCTTCGGGCTCCAGAAGATTGGATGATATCCCAAATGGATAGAAAGAGCACCCCAGAGATTGAATGAATTACAGTGCAGGCAGCTGCAGCAGGATCAACCCATTTGTTGTTTAAAAAAATGTGTAAATGAGTAAAATACATTTTACTCATATTTGTATTAGATATATACTAATATACATATATAATAAATACTTGTATTAGATATATACATAGTATATATACATATACTCATATTTGTATTAGATATATACTAATATGAGTGAAATAAATAGAATATAGTCTATCAAAAGCACAATTTGGTATATAACTGAAAATCAACTGTTTACTTAGAAACCTAAACATTTTTCTCAAAATCTAATCATTTTAAGTTTTAAAAATACTGCTTAAAAATAAAACAATCGGCAGGGCGCAGTGGCTCATGCCTGTAATCCCAGCACTTTGGGAGGCTGAGGTTGGCGGATCACAAGGTAGGAGTTCAAGACCAGCCTGGCCAGCTTGGTGAAACCCTGTCTCTACTAAAAATACAAAAATTAGCCAGGTGTGGTGGTGCGTGCCTGTAATACCAGCTATTCAGGAGGCTGAGGCAGGAGAATTACTTGAACCCAGGAGGCGGAGTTTGCAGTGAGCTAAGATCGCACCAATGCACTCCAGCCTGGGCAATAGAACAAGACTCAGTCTCAAAAAGTAGAAAATAAAAATAAAACCATCAGGATTTTTTAAAAACAGAAATTTGGATGACCCTATTAGGCTTTTCAAGATTTACGCTTCTTGACTGATATCGTTAGTTGCACTCTATCCTCAGGGAGGTGCTACAGAAACGGCTGGTTTGAACGATGCAGTTATTCCGCTAGTTATGTGTGTTCTACCATCACCAACTGCCCGTTCTCTAGCTAAAACACTACCTTATACTTCAACCAAGATTCTTCTAGAAAGAACACCTTTCAAAGTACCTCAGCATTTGCAGATCACAGAAAGCTTTCAGATCAGCAGACTGTTTCTCCCAGAATTCCTAAGATTGAACAAAAGTTTTAAGTTAGTGTTATTTTTCCCTGGAAAGATCCAACGTCAGAACACGTTCCAAACAAAAAGAACTTACCAGAACCTCCTCCTCAAGGTGTTCCAAGGCCTGAATATCCTTCTTAAGACTGCTCAACTCTTGAAGAACCAAATTTTGAAAGCGCTCTAGTTTACTGAGTCTAATAAACATAAAAGCAGTAAACATCATTGGGACGGCTTGGATGTGACAGCAGACATTCTTAATAAGTCATCTGATTACAAGATACTTCAGATTCTTCTCCAGACATTTCTTGTCATGAGAACATGTGGTGTCTCCCTTCTCTTCCCTCCCCCGACCCCGGCTGCTCATCCCCAACCTGGAAACCTCACTATGCAAACAACTCTCGGGTGTCTTTCTTCTTCTTCTTTTTTTTTTTTTTGAGATGGAGTTTCATTCTTGTTACCCAGGCTGGAGTGCAATGGTGCCATCTCAGTTCATTGCAACCTCCGCCTCCCAGGTTCAAGCGATTCTCCTGCCTCAGCCTCCCAAGTAGCTGGGACTACAGGTGCATGCCACCACACCCAGCTAATTTTTTCGTATTTTTGGAAGAGACAGGGTTTCACCATGTTGGCCAGGCTGGTCTCTAACTCTTGACCTCAGGTGATCCTGCCTGCCTCCTAGGCCTCCCAAAGTGCTGGGATTAGAGGCGTGAGCCACCGGACGGGCCTCAGGTCATCTTGCAACAGAAGCATGGAGGAAGCTGGTTTTTTTTAGTAGAGAACAATAAGACAGATGACTCCAGGGAAGATGAGACTGAGGCTCCCCATCCCTTCCTACCTTCCACTTAACTCCCTTTTCTCTTGCATTAAGCTGGCCCTGAAAGCTTGTGGTCAGGTATGGGCTAAGACACTCTTTTCCCACATCTACATTTTAGCTTTAAAATTTCTAAGAGTCGCTATTCTTTGTCTAGTGGTCATATTTGCTTATTTGTTAAGTTTCTTATTTGCTTGCTTATAGTTTGTCTTCTCTATTGTTACTATTAAAGTGCCATTGAATTTCATACTGAAAAACAGTTAAAAGGGTAAATTTCATGTTATGTGTATTCTACCACAATAAGAAAACACCATACACACATTTGCACATGCACACACACGCACACCCTTATGACCATGTAACAAGAAATACAAAGGTGCCAGGATCTCAGAGGGATGAAGAAGGAGAGTGTAGGGATGGGTTTCTGTAATGATTCGAGTTAGGCCAAACGCTATTTATTCATCCTGCTTCATCCACGGTACAGCATGTGTCATTTGACCTCTCTATTAGGTCAAATGTTTCATGAAGAGCACCTAAAACTCGTCCTCACCTCACTCTCCAATCAAGCACAGGGCCTGGCATCTGACGTTACTCAGTGTGCATTTGCTGAATGAATACACAGATAAGTGTGCGTCCCTCAAAGATCATGGGAATTCCACAAATCCAAAGTCCTTCATGGGCTTGCTTGGACATTCAAAGGACATTGCATGCATACCAGACTTTGAAAAATAGTAAACATTTCTATTCAAATAATGTATTCCATCCTAAGAAACTTTCTGTCTCAGTTAAGCAAATCAACTCACCATTCTTTTCTTCCCTTCCTTCATTTGCAGGTCATTCGCTCCCCAAGGAACAATGTCTACTCTTACCTTCCCTGTGCCATTCAAATATTTGTTTCTAAAACCTCACTCAGGAGGCACTTCCATGGTAATCACTCTGAATTAATTCGAATCACTACAGAAACCCATCCCTCCACTGCCCTTCTTCATCCCTCTGAAATCCTGGTACCTTTGTATTTCTCGTTACATGGTCATAAGCGTGTGTGCACATGCAAATGTGTGTATGGTGTTTTCTTACCGTGGTAAAATATACATCACATAGAATTTACCCTTTTAACCATTTTTAAGTATAAAATTCAATGGCATTAAGTACATTCACAGTGTTTTGCAACCATCATCACTATCCATTTCCAGAAGTCTTCTATCATCCCAAACAGAAACTCTGTACCCATTAAACAACTCCGACCGGGTGCGTGGCTCATGCCTGTAATCCCAGCACTTTGGGAGGCCAAGATGGGTGGATCACCTGAGATTGGGAGTTTGAGACCAGCCTGACCAACATGGAGAAACCCTGTCTCTACTAAAAATACAAAATTAGCTGGGCATGGTGGCACATGCCTGTAATACCAGCTACTAGGGAGGCTGAGGCAGAAGAATTGCTTGAACCTGGGAGCTGGAGGTTGTGGTGAGCCGAGATTGTGCCATTGCTCTCCAGCCTGGGCAACAAGAGCGAAACTTCATCTCAAAAAACAAAAACACAAAAAACTCCACCTTTCCCCAACATTTGGCAACCGCCATTGCACTCTCTGCTTCTATGCATTTGACTATTCTAGGTACACCTCACATAACTGGAGTCATATAATATTTGTCCCTTATTATCTGGCTTCTTTCCTTTAGCATAATGATTTCAAGGTTCATCCATGGTATAGCATGTGTCAGAACTTAACTCTTTTTTAAGGCTGAAAAACAGACCATTGTATGGATATAGCATATTTCATTTAGCCAGCATTTTAAACATATATATCCATGCTTGCCTTGTCTTCATAATTGGATAATAACATTTTTAAGAACAGTATTAGTATGACGGTAGACCATGAGGAGGCTTAAGAAGGATCATCTAGTTCAAACCCTTATCATAGGAATGAAGAACCAGAAACGCAGAAGGGTTAAATGATGCATCAATCCTCACAGCTGCTCAGGCCCCAACTCCTGAGGGCCTCAGCACAGTGATCATGAGATAAACATTGTTGGGGAGTCATCATACTTCCATGGCCTTGTTTTGAAATCGAAGACTTACCTGTACAGTTGTATCTGGTTTAAAAGTTTTATTAGGCAATCCAGTGCTTTCTTTGCATTTTCTGAATTAAGTGGACTCTTTCTGCACCTAAGCTAGACCATAACAACAACAAAATGATCACATTTGGGTTAAATATAATTACATAAGTCGAGGGTATGCTTTGTGTTAAAAAGATGCTGCTGGTACATAATAATATTCATAGTGTGACATGGCAATTGCCCCATAAACTGCATACCTCGACCATACCTTTCCATTGAAACTCCTCTCTGTGACCCTAATGTGACAGGCAAGCAGTCCAAACCCAAGCCATCTTGGCCCCTGTGACTTGTAATAAGTAACTAAGGTCTGTAACTTCCACCCTACCCAGGCAATGTGTAAACTAATGCTTATCTTGACTTCTGTGAACCACTTAAGTAACCATCAGAAAGTCCAAAGTCCCCTGGCCCTCGGAATGTCCAAAGCCCCTCACCCTCACCCCCGCCCAGAAGGTGGTTTACGGAATGTCCAAAGTGCACTGGCCCTCGGAATGTCCAAAGCCCCTCGCCCTCACCCCCCGCCCAGGAGGTGGTTTACAGGCATAAAAGGTCTTGACACCCTTCTTTCAGGGCCGCAGGTTAGAGAGATGTGAATCCTCCATGGCCGCTGGCAATTAAGACCCTGCAATTTGGCCTAGTCTTTGTCTCAGTGGTGATTTTGCACTTACTCGGTTACAACAATAGCAAACGTGAGTGCTAAACAAGTGTGATCAGGCATCGTCCTACACACCTTTCAGATATTACGCCAGGTTCAGTACTAATACAGAACAAGCTAAAATAGAAAAGTTTACACTCATGCTACCTGCTACAGTTTGCCTATTTGTCCCCACCCAAATCTCATGTTGAAATGTAATCCCTGATGCTGGGAGTGAGGCCTGGTGGGAGGGGTCTGGGTCATGGGGGCGGATTCCTCATGGCTTGGTGCCGTCCTCACAATAGCGAGTCATGACACCTGGGTTGTTTGAAAGTGTGTGGCACCTCCCGCCCCTCGCTCCTCCTCTCCCGATGTGACACTCCTGCTCCCTCTTGGCCTTTCACCATGAGTCAAAGCTCCCTGAGGCCTCCCTGGAGGCCAAGCAGATGCCAGTGCCATGCTTCCTGTACCGGCTGCAGAACCTTGAGCCAATTAAAACATTTTTTTTTTTTTTGGAGAGTCTTGCTCTGTCGCTCAGGCTGGAGTACAGTGGTGCAATCTCGGCTCACTGCAACTTCTGCCTCCTGGGTTCAAGCAATGGCCTCAGCCTCCTGAGTAGCTGGGACTACAGGCACGTGCCACCAGACCCAGCTCATTTTTATATTTTTAGTACAGACGGGGTTTCACCATATTGGCCGGGCTGGTTTTGAACTCCTGACCTTGTGATCCACCCGCCGCAGCCTCCCAAAGTGCTGGGATTACAGGCGTGAACCACCACCTTGCCCAGCCAATCCTCTTTTTTTTTTTTTCATAAATTATCCAGTCTCAGGTATTTTTTATAGCAATTCAAAAATGGCCTAATATATTACCAGTACATATAATGAATACTATGAATAAATATCGATTACAAATTGGCTTACACTGGTAACACAGAAAATAAGACTCTGGAGATCTAAGTTAGTTAAATGAATGTTGGTTAGAGTAACATACTTGTCTCAAATGTACTTTTCTCAAATAAGTCATTTGGGATTTTTAAATAATGGGACAAAAAAGGAGAAGGCTGAAACAGTTCCAATATTTATCCTGTAGACGGGATTTTGGGATGGGCTGTATGTAAAGTGTCTCAAAGGTCTGCCACCACTCAGCCGACCACCAACCCACAGTTCACCTCCATATTTGTCTCAGATTCCTCTCCTTTTTAAAAAAAAAAAAAAAAAAGAGGTTCTTACTCTGTTGCCCAGGCTGGAGCACAGCGGCATGATCATAGCTCACTGTAACCTTGAACTGCTGGACTCAAGGGATTCTCTTACCTCAGCCTCCTGAGTAGCTGGGACTACAGGTGTATGTCACCATGACTGGCTGATTTTTAAAAACATTTTATGTAGAGACAGGGTCTGGCTATGTTGCACGGGCTGATCTTGAACTCCTGGCCTCAAGTGATTCTCCTGCCTTAACCTCCCAAAGTGCTGAGATCTACAGGCAAGAGTCACCGTGCCCAGCCCCAGACTCCTCTCTAGTCCACTCAGTTCCCTCCTTCCCCTTTTCCTTGTCTATTACTGTGATCAAATCATTGCTTTCTGGTAGTTCAGTTATCTGAAAATGCTGCCAATGAAACCAAACCACCAGTATGATTTACACATAGGTCCACTTGGTCCCAGTGGGGCAAATGGACAGGGAATAGCTGTCTTATAAATACAAACCACAATTCACAGAGACACTGAAATCAGTAACCACAGCTAAGACAAATCCCCCCATCCCCAAACACTCAGGAGCACCTTCACATATGAAGGCTAACAACAGCATTGATAAATAATATGAACTTGTTACTTTCAATTCGTAATGAGCTAGCTTTTCTTTCTTTCTTCTTTTTTAGCTTTGTTGATGTACAATTGACAAATAAAAATCAGGCCACGTTGGTGGCTCACACCTGTAATCTCAGCTGTTTGGGAGGCTGAAGCAGGAGGATCACCTTAGGCCAGAAGTGTAAGACCATCCTGGGCAACACGGCAAGACCTCATCTCTAAAAAAAATTTTAAAAATTAGCCAGGTGTGGTGGCATGCACCCGTAGTCCCAGCTACTCGGGAGGCTTAGGTGGGAGGATCACTTGAGCCCAAGAGTTCAAGGTTACAGTGAACTATGATTGCACTGCTGCAGTCCAGCTTTGGCAACAGAACAAGATCCTGTTTCTAAAAAACTAAAAACAAATGTGTTACGTATTTAAGGTATACACATGATCAGTATACAGATACATTGTCAAATGGTTACCACAGGCCAAGCTTGGCAGCTCACACCTGTAATCTCAGCACTTAGGGAGGCCAAGGCAGGTGGATCACTTGAGCCCAGATGTTTGAGACCAGCCTAGGTAACAGTGAGATCTTGCCTCTACTTTAAAAAAAAAAATTTTTTTCTTTTTTTGAGACCAAGTCTTACTCTGTCACCAGGCTGGAGTGCAATGGCACAATCTCAGCTCACTGTAACCTCCACCACCTCCTGGGTTCAATCAATTCTTCTGCCTCAGCCTCCCAAGTAGCTGCGACTACAGGCATGCGCCACCACGCCTGGCGAATTTTTGTATTATTAGTAGAGATGGGGTTTCATCATATTGGCCAGGCTGGTCTCGAACTCCCAACCTTTTGATCCACCCACTTTGGACTCCCAAAGTGCTGGGGTTACAGGTGTGAGCCACCGTGCCCAACCAAAAACCTTTTTTTTTTTTAAATGATTACCACAATCAAGCAAATTAACATATTCATTTACCTCACATAATTACCTTCTTGGGGGGGGTGGTACGACTTAAGTTACACTCTCTTAGGAAATTTCAAGTATACAGTACATTGTTACTAACTATAGTCACCACGCTGCATGTTAAGTCTCCAGAACTTACTAACTTGTAACTGAAAGTTTGTATGCTCTGTTCATCACCTCCCGTTTCCCCTACTCCTGACCCCTGGTAAACACCCTTCTCCTCCATTTCTGAGTTCACCTTTTTTTAGATTTCACATATAAGTGAGACCATGTGGTATTGTCTGGCTTATTTCACTTAGCATAATGTCTTCCAGACTTATAACAATCTCGTTTTTTAAGTTTCGTGGACGATTACCTCGGATTTTCTTTTCAGTTCTCTAGTGAAGTCTTCCAAGGTTGAGAGAATGGCAGAACCACTCAAGTTCTCTGGCACAACTTCTAGGGATGAAGTAGAAATGCCTTCTGGAAAACAAAAACAGAACACCGAATAAAACTAACAAAGTGCTCAATTCATCAGTTGCCCAGAGGATGAGTTAGTTGGAAGCACAGACGCGAACCGTGGAAGCCCACTGACTGCCCGGCCATGATCTCACTCTCTGGCAAGTGTTCATTTCATCAAAACCTTCCCTGCACTTTAAATCAGGGTAACTGACATTTTGTCTAAGAAGCAGACCAAGGTGTTAGTAAGAGGCTCTAAGGAGAACATATGGCTAGGGTATTTCTCTGGGGCACCTGGTGTAACCACTTCTGGGTTCCAGTCTTCAGAGGGCTTGCAAGGGGTCTGGTGCTGTCCTGAGGGATTTGCATGCATCAATTGTTTTACTTCTCACAAAAATTGTGTGAAGTAGGTACCATCAGGATTCCTGTTTAACGTTGTGCAAGTTCATACCAGCAGCTCCAGGATTCAAACCCAGGCTGTCTGGAATCAATGCTTTGTTTTGTTTTGTTCTGAGACAGAGTTTCGCTCTTGTTGCCCAGGCTGGAGTGCAATGGCGCAATCTTGGCTCACCGCAACCTCTCCTCCCAGGTTCAAGTGATTCTCCTGCCTCAGCCTCCTGAGTAGCTGGAATTACAGGCATGCGCTACCACGCTCAGCTAATTTTGTACTTTTAGTAGAGATGGGGTTTCTCCATGTTGGTCAGACTGGCTTCAAACTCCTGACCTCAGGTGATCTGCCCACCTCGGCCTCCCAAAGTGCTGGGATTACAGGCGTGAGCCACCACGCCCAGCCCTGGAATCAGTGCTTTCTAATCTGTTGTGTTGGAGCTCTGTTTCAAAACGTGTGGTACCATTTGTCCAGAAGGCCAGCCTCAAACAGGCAGACATTCCAGATCATTCTTCTTAATCGGCATAGATCATGTATTTCTAACACACAAATTTGGTTAATAACCATAACTATATCAGAGACCTATAACTTTAGATCTGCACCAAGCATTTCTCCATCCATCTAACCTTAAATTTCAGTGCAGCCTCCCTCACTTCCCTTGGGCCCTGAAATTGCCAGAAGGAAGAGTTAAGAGGAAGAAATAAAAATGCTAGGGGATAATGGCACTTGCTTTTATCTATAATTTCTGCAACAATTTAGTTGTCTCTGAAAGTACAAAAAGCTTCGTTGTAGGATTTTGCAGCTACTCGGATCTTAAAACTATACCTCCCTTGTAATTCATGTTGGTACATCCTGTGCTGACTCATTTCTCCCACTCCTACTTGAACCACAGGCTGGGTGCATGACGTTATACCTGCCAACATTCTTCCTTCCGTTACTGAGAAAGAGGATCCTGGAGCAACCGCTTCTTCCAATCTTGATTGTTTTGACTTAGCAAAACTATCTTCTAGTATGTCTAAAGGCAAACAGAGCATATTTCCTTTTGACCCAAAATTATCTTGTTCATTTTTTGGCAGTTAACATCTAACCTTGAAGAGTAGCAACTGAAGCTTGTCCCCTGCCCATGGCTAATGTTATCATTTGGTGCATTGACTAGGCACAGCCCAAGTTATCAAACCACAATGTCTACTGATACTGAACATGGGAACAGGCATCCCTTTGATGAGCTCAGTTACATTTAGGAGCACTCTGCTTAGCACAGACCGCTTACTAAGCAAAGCGTTCCTAAGTGAAGCGGTAATGGTAGACCTGGAAATAACGTTCGCAGGGCTCTGAGCTAAACAGCAAGACATCAAGGTTTCCAGGCACGTGGGCCTTTGGAAGAGCTTCAGCTCACATCCCGGAGCGCGCCATCTACTGGTAACACTGGCACATGGGCACTACGCTGAAGGCTACGTCACAAACGAGGCCATCTTGCTTCCTCACAGCTCAAGTGACTTTGAGAGCCTCCAACATAGACCCCTATTTCAGTTCAGCATAACGCTACGTATTTTCTATTCTGATGTTCACTTTTACCGCAGACATGTCTGGGCCCTCCCAATCTTATCAATGCACCACCAGGGGCCACAGAGCCCTGGCTTTATGCTCAACTCCTGCTTTTCTTTGCTGCCCGCTTCTCCGCCATCCTCAAGTTTCTGCCTATGGAACAAATCCCTCGCTCTCTGTGAGCTCCTGCCCAAGGCCATCTCCCTGGAGGAAATCCTAAATCCTTTGGCTTCAGCTGTCACCGCCAGATCTCTCGCCTGAGCGCTCTCAAGAGCCAACTTGCGTCTCCAACTATGTGACATCTCCATTTCAAACCCTGCTCGTTCTACCCCTCCCCACCTAAACCACTCTCTCTCCGCCACCATACCCTTAGTTATGACATCATATGACCCCTCCTGTTTTGTCACATGCCTGTCTAGTTGCTGTTGATTTTTCTCTCTGAAAGTTCTGGAATTCAATTTTACTAATTCATTCCATAAGTATGTGGCTGTTACTATGTGCAAGAGACAGGGCGATGCGGCTGGCAGACAGTGAGGTAAAGGGGCGAGTGACCCTTCCTCCATGCTGCTCCTGCTATCCTGGTCTCCTTGTAGTTCCTCAGACATCCCAGGCACGTTCTCACCTCAAGGCCTTTGCACTTGAGACTCCTTCTGACCAGAGCACCCACATAGATCTGTACCAAAGATTTCTCCATCCATCCAACCTTAGATTTCAGTGCAGCCTCCCTCACTTCCCAGCTTAATTTTCTTCTCAGCCTTTAACAAATACAACACACTACATGTTTTACTTGTCCACTGTCTATCTCCCACACTAGAGGGTAAAGTCCAATGAGGGCAGACATTTTGTTTTCTTCACTACCATATCCTTGATACCTACAGAAGTGTCTGGCACATAGTAGACACTCAATAAACATTTGTTCAGTAAATGAATAGATGAATACACAGAATGCCCAAGCTCCTACAGATAAAACACCCGATATGCCCAATGGAGATCTTAATAGATAAGAATTTATTTCAATTTTCTTATTCTAATTCTCCTAGTGGTGAGGGTAGAGAAACATCACAAGCTTTAGAGACCCAAATATCCACTATGTAAACAGACCAATAGAAATTTATACATTTAGCATTTTAAGATCCGATAAAACTATCTTTTGGAGGAAGCTATAAATATACAAATTTGGAAAAATAAAGAAAAGGATAAATGAGAGAGGTAAGAAATAGCAATTGAGAGAGAAAAGGGATAATCCCAGAGCAGAAAGGACTAAACTAGTAATAATAGTAACTAGTAACAACTATTATGGCAGACCTCATGGGAACACCCTAATTTGCATTCTCTAATAGTATTTTCATAAACTGAAAAATTCATTAGAGATCACATTCTCATTCTTAGAACTTAGAAAATGTTAGACATAGTGAACTCCAAGTTTCTCTTCAAAGAATCAGTATGTCAATATGTTCAGTTCTTTGTCCTCCATTTTAAAGTTTAACTTCCTTGTAGTTTCAGTAAACAACCTTTGCCACCAGTTCCAATCAGTAGTTCACATCTGTTCCCCTGGTCCCCTGCTCCAGTCACCTGCTTTGACCTAGGTCACCCCTGGCTACCTGCTCTGACCTGTCCTGTAACTGTCCTTCCCTCCAAACTACCCACCCTGCCACTCTGGCTCTTACCCCTGCTCCCTTTAAAAGGGCCGATCGGAATTAGACTAGACTGTGCAATCTAACCCTAGCCAATAGGGGAATGTCACAGCAGTAGGGGCCACCTCCATCAGGAATACGAACTCCTTCCCATCCCTTGTCCAAGTGTGCGCTCACCATTGTTACATCTGTGAGCCACATCCTTCTATAGAAGTAAATTGCCTTGCTGAGGAAATTCATATTCAAGTGCTACTTCTTTTACAGCACTGAAAATTTACATATAACAAAAAAGAAACAGCCAATATCTAGCCTCTCTGTAATAAAAAAGACACGCATTAAGAAATGCTTTTATTTGTGAGAGGCACCTTATAGGGGCTAGTACCTCTTTTCTTCCCATTGCACTTAGGTGTGTTCATTTGTTTAGAAGGTTTGGATGGATATTTTCTGGGGGGATTCCATTATTTCAAGGGCAAAGATTTTTTAAAATAACTCTTTTTCTTTCAGCCTCAAGGCAAACAATACTCATGGTTGCATCTTCTGTGGTATCTATACCCGAGTCAGGGCTAAAAGAAACCACTTAAAAAGGATTCCACCTAGGCTGGGTGTGGTGGCTCATGCATGTAATCCCGGCATTTTGGGAGGCTGAGGCAGGCAGATCACAAAGTCAGGAGATTGACTATCCTGGCCAGCATGGTGAAACCCCATCTCTACTAAAAATACAAAAAATTAGCTGGGTGTAGTGGCACGCACCTGTGGTCCCAGCTGCTCGGGAGGTCAAAGCAGAAGAATTGCTTAAACCCAGGAGGTGGAGGCTGCAGTGAGCCAAGATTGTGCCACCACACTCTAGCCTGGTGACAAAGCAAGACTCAATCTTAAGAAAATAAAATAAAATTCCATCTAGCCTCAGTTAGGCACTGATCAACAATCACAGTATTTCTTTTCCTTACTGCCCACTCTGCCCCTTCTGGAACCTTTTTTCTCTTGGTGGCAAATTTGTAGGAACAGCCCAAAGCACGGCCTTGAATTTCAATGTTCCACCACCATGCGTACCTGGGGTGAAGAAGGGCATCTGTCAGCACAGATACTAGTTACATCCACCAAAGACAGAAATCCAGGAGCATTGTGTAAATAACCTGGTCAGCCCTTGAATGAATTACGCAGAATTTGTGAACCTACTAACAAGGGATTATCCAGATGGATGACTTCAGGGACATGGAAATCACTCGACTTTTAGAAACCTCCATTGTAGTGGCAGTGCTGGTAAAGTTCTTTACCTGGACCAAAGGCATGGTTCCCCAGAGAGCACAGGCTCCTGCAAAGGAACCCACAGTTTGTCAGGAGAGGCTGCAGGTCCTAAGCGGTGGTCTGGGCTCGGTTTTGTTTCCATGGTAACCAAATGCCACTTTTCACCAACACGTTTCAATGTTCTCATAACAGAGTTAATACTACATACACAAAACACCTCAGAAATAAACACAAACGTAGTCAAGTCATCTTAAAAGAATGTGAAATCTGTGTGTGTTAGTTGGTGGCTGTAGATGGAGTGTGCTCTTGCTCTCCCAAGAACCCGGCTTTCTTCATTTCCATGAAAAGTGAAGACCTGTACAATCTGAGGAGTTTCTGAACTTATCTTGGGTGGCTGACTGGGCACAAGTTTCCGTGAACGTGTGTTTGGCATCTGTGTTGTATTTTTCAACTTGCAAAACTTCTGGTAAAAATAGTGTTTAATGTCAGACCAGAACCAATCCTATAATGAACAGCCAAGTTCCCCTGTTAAGGCATTCTTCGAAACCTTGCTCTGAAGTGACACCCTGTGGTAAAGAATGATAAAGGCCAACCCAGTCTTCACTGAGCAAGAGCAGAATCTACCGAGAGATCCTCCACGTGGTTTTCACGGCACTTTCTCAACGCAAGTACTTTGTTTACTCTACCGATGTTTATTAAGTGCTAAGAGTATGACAATTTAAACACTATCTTAACTGTTGAATTGCTCAGTCTGATGGGGACTACTAAATATCTTTTGTATAGATTAATGCAATTATAAATGGGTAACTCCCAGGTGCAGTGGTTCATGCCTGTAATTCCAGCACTTTGGGAGGCCGAGGCAGGCGGATCACTTGAGGTCAGGAGTTTGAGACCAGCCTGGCCAACATCGTGGAACACCATCTCTACAAAAATAAAAAATAAAAAATTAGCCGGGAACAGTGGTAGGCACCTATAATCCTGGTTACTTGAGAGGCTGAGGCAGGAGAATTCCTTGAACCCAGGAGGCAGAGGTTGCAGTGAGCCGAGATCATGCCACTGCACTCCACCTTGGGCAACAGAGCAAAACTACGTCTCAAAAAATAAATAAATAAAATCAAAATAAAAATAGGTAACTCAGGGCTGGGCGCAGTAGCTTACGCCTGTAATCCCAGCACTTTGGGAGGCCGGGGTGGGTGGGTCATGAGGTCAGGAAATCGAGACCATCCTGGCCAACATGGTGAAACCCCATCTCTACCAAAAATACAAAAAAATTGCTAGGCATGGTGGCATACGCCTGTAGTCCCAGCTACTCGGGAGGCTGAGGCAGGAGAATTGCTTGAACCCAGGAGGTGGAGGTTGCAGTGAGCCGAGATCGCGCCACTGCACTACAGCCTGGGCGACAATGTCAGACTCCATCTCAAAAAGAAAAAAAAAAAAGATAACTCAATTGATAATATTTACTTGTCACTACATTATAAAGGCTTACTTAAATATGGAATCATGCAGAGTTTCATCATTAAATGTTGGGTTTTTTATTTTGTTTCTTTTGAGACAGCGTCTTGCTCTGTCACCCAGGCTGGAACGCATTGGCGCGATCACAGCTCACTGCAGTCTCATCCTCCCAAGCTCAAGCACTTCCATGTCAGCCTCCAGAGTAGCTGGGAACACAGGCACACGCCAACCATGGCTGGCTAGCGTTTCTGTAATTTTTGTAGAAACAGAGTCTCACTATGTTGCCCAGGCTGGTCTTGAACTCCTGAGCTCAAGCAATCTTCCTGTCTTGGCCTCCCAAAGTGCTGGGATTACAGGCGTAAGCTATCATGTCCAGCACTAAATCTTGGGTTTTCTACGTTTCTTACTCCATTCCCTTGACAAATACTTATGGAGTGCATCTATATGTCAGGCACTGAGCTAGGAAAGAGCTATCCTCCTGACTCCTTCCTGATTCTGGAAGCCTCTCCAAGAAAGTAGATGAGGGCAAAATACAATATCTTAAAGGTATCCTCTGGCTGGGTGTGGTGGCTCACACCTGTAATCCCAGCACTTTGGGAGGCTGAGGTGACAGATTGCTTGAGCCCAAGAGTTCAAGACCAGTCTGGACAATGTGGTGAATCCCTAAAAATTACAAAAATTAGCTGGGTGTGGTGGCATGCACCTGTAGTCCCACTTACTTGGGAGACTGAGGTAGGAGGATCACTTGAGCCTGGGAGATCCAAGGCTGCAGCAACCTGAAATTGCATCACTGTACTCCAGCCTGGAAGCAAAACACCATCTTTCTTGCTTACAGCTGTGGGAGCATAATACATCAAAAGCTCCAGGGTAAACATTAAAACACAAGTTGATACGACTCTTAGGGGTAGATAAAAATAATAATAATTTTAAAAAATACAAGCTGACATTTGGTGAAGGCTGCTTTAGGACACCTGAGATGTTTTAAAGGCCACTGCTATTTCTGAAGGAAATAATCTGGGCATCTCTTTTAGGGAAAATATAGCTGTCCCATGTGGCTGAAAACTCCAGTACCCGAAGCAATCACATGAAAGAAAAAATAGTGTTCTATTATACGTATTTTAGTCACCCAAAAAATAGAGAGGAAGATAGACATTAGTAGTATTTTTTCAAAGATTTCATGATTTTAGTTACTTTTCTTAGCTAAATCCTATACCCCACGTACTATAAAAAGAAGTGTGAGCCTTTAAGTAGGGGGTTCTATTTTTTTTTTTTTAGAAGACAGCTCTTCTAAGAAACGCTGATGTTCACTACAGTAGCAGCATCAGCAGCAAATGAGGAATGACTGTTTATTACACATCGTCATATGCAGCCTTACATCAGTATCTCACCAAATCATCACAGCTCAGAGGAACCCTACAAAATGCTGAGCACAGCTGGCTGGCTAATACTTGCTCTTCTCCAGCCAGCATAGGCTCCTGTCTTGCTTGGTCTTGAGATCAGCCTCACATCAAGGGCCCCAAGGAAGCCAGAGAAGGTAACAGGACCCTTTAAGGACATTGGTAGAACTTGTAATATTAAAACTTCAGGCCAGGTGCAATGGCTTACACCTGTAATCCCAGCAGTTTGGAAGGGATCACCTGAGGTCAGGAGTTTGAGACCAGCCTGACCAACATGGAGAAACCCCGTCTCTACTAAAAATACAAAATTAGCTGGGCATGGTGGCGCCTGCCTGTAATCCCAGCTACTTGAGAGGCTGTGGCAGGAGAATCTCTTGAACCAGGGAGGTGGAGGTTCTGGTGAGCCAAGATCATGCCATTGCACTCCAGCCTGGGCAACAAGAGTGAAATGCTGTCTCAAAACAAAACTTCAAAATACTGTACCCTCAAACTGATGCAGCCCCCAGGAGGCACTCTGGGCGTGTAGGCTGAGAGAGAACTCCTGGCCCTGCCAAGACAGAAGGAGGCTATCAGGCAATTGCTCTCTTCTTGGCTTTACTGGCCTCTCACAAGCCTGAGCCCTCCTTCGCTGATGTCTCAATGCAGCAGTCTTTCGACAAGACCACTTCCCCGTGCCAGCTGCCTGAGTCCCTGTCTCTATTTGAGGGTCCCTCTGACACAAGTCTCTTCTTCTCTCCTGGCTTCTGTTAGAGTGCTGGAAAAGAGGCTCTAGTTAAGGGAAGGAGTCCTGCTGATCACACTACAAAAAGACAAGACCAATTGGACCTTGGACTGTATTTTTCAAAAGAAACATAAATCCTCTAATGAAAATGCTAAAAATATTTTTTAAAGTAATTCAGGCAGAAAAAAAAAAAAAGAACAAAGGTACAGTGATACCAGGAGGAAAGATGCAAAAAGAAATTGTGAGCAAAATGATTAAATCTGGGTATAAGTCTAATAAAACACTGAGTAAAGTAACACCAACAAAAAAACATTTTATGAATTAAAAAAAGCGAGAGAAGCAGCATCAGAAGAACAAGTATGGCACAGAACACTCATGAATTTGGATACAGTTTTCAGTCATAAGGCAAGTCCAGCTGGGCCATAATATAAGCCCCAATAAACTCAACACACACAAGATTGTACGGACTGTGTTTCTCTGACCATGTTGCAGAAAGTTAGTAAAAGGCAAGGAAAAGACAGCTTTAAATAACCCATATGTTTGGAAACTAAATGTTCAAAAATGTGGTGATTGAAGTTAGCGTTCAAAAGTCCTTCTGCTGTTTGGTGAAAAAATTAATCTGAAACTTTTAAAAATGTGTGTGTTAAAATTTCTAGGGTTAATTTTAGAAATAGGAATATATATAATGACTAGATAATAATATAACTAGGTAATATAGAGAAATATATATAATAACGCTCAAACTAGGAAAAAGAGGGAAATGATTAAAAATTATAAATCTAAATGAAGGCAAGAACAGAAAGAATAAAAGCATGAGAATGTGGGACAAAGACAAGACAATTCAATCCAAATATATCAATGGAAGCACAGTGGATTAGTTGCTCCTATTAAAAGAAATTGTCAGATGAGATTTTTTAAAATTCAGGTACAAGCTCTTTATGTGATAGTCAGCAATTCACAGGGATTGAAAAAAAAAAAGATTGAAAGTTAAAGAATGGGGGAAAAAATGTATCAGGTAAGTATTAGCCAAAAGAAAAGTAGTGTTACTTTATTGATATAAACTAAGTTAAAAGAATTACTAGAGATGAAGAGTCACTTCCTGATGCATCTAGTACCACTGATTCAAAACATATAAAATAGAACAAAGGGAAATAGATAAGTACATACAGAACACTCATGAAATTTGGATACAGTTTTCAGCCATAACGCAAGTACAATTAGGCCTTAATGTAAACCCCAGTAAATTCAAAAGGAACAATATTGTACAGACTGTTTCTCTGGCCATGTTGCAAAAAGTTAGCAATAAGTAATGAAAGTATCCCATATGCTTGGAAACTATATTAAATTTTACTAAATAATTGGGTTTTTAAAAAGCACATAAAAAGCAAGAACTACTAAGCATTGATGGCAACAAAAGCACATATCAAAATGTGATATAACCAAAGCATTTCTAGGAAAATTGCATTTATCAAGAAAACAAAAAGGTTAAAAATAAATGAAAATTTAACTCAAAAGCTGGAAAAAGAGCATCAGAATAAGCCCAAAGAGATTTAAAAAATAAAAGTAAAAAAGAGCAGATAACAATAGAAGAGAAAAACAATAGAAATAAAAACACAGAAGAGTAACAAAGCAAAAGACGGATTCTTTTAAAGATGAGTTAGGAGGACCTCCAGTAAAACTTACCAAGAGTAAAGGATACAATAAGCAAGTACACAGTAACAAGGAAACAACTACAATGGTTAAAATTAAATTAAACATTAAGCAGCACACTAAAAAATATCAACTCTAAGAGGGACGTTTCCTAGAAAAACACGTAATTCTAAAACTGACCCAAGAAGAAATAGAGAACTTGAGTATATTAGTAGCTAGTAAAGAAATGGAAATAATATTTTCCCATCCCCCAAATTCCCAGGTGGTTTTACAAACGTTTAAAAAATGATTACTTTTTATTGCATATAAACCTTTCCAGAAAGCGAGAGAGCTGCCCAGGCTCCATCCACAGGCTAGTGTGACACTGATTCCAATGCCAGATAATCACAGTAGGAGAAAAGTCCAGGTTTCTTCCACTTATGAATGCAGATATAAAGCTCATTAATAAGGTATTCACTAAGTAAGTCCAAAAATGTGTTTTTTTTTTTTTTAAAAAGTACCACAATCAAATGAGGTTTATACCAGGAACAAAAGCATGGTGGAATAATACCTACCGATGTAATCTGTCATCTTAATAAGCAAAAGAACCACATTACCCTTCTATTCTCTGTTTCTATGAATTGTACTTTTAAAAATTCCACATATAAGTAAAACTATGCAGTGCTGGTCTTTCTGTGTTTGGCGTCTTTCACTTAGCATAGAAGGGTGGTTACCAGGAATCAAGAGCTTGGGGAAATGGGGAGATGTTGGTCAACTTTCATTTATTAAATGAGTAAGTTCTAGAGACCTGAGATACAGAATGATGACTATAGCTAATAATAATGTATATGTGCTTGAAACTGGCTAAGAGAGTAGATCTTTATTATTAACACACGTATATGCACTCTCAAAAGATAACTGTGAGGGGATATGCAAATTAGCTTGGTTATGGTAATCATTTCACAATGCATATGCATAATAAAATATCACATTACATATCTTAAATATATACAATTTTTATTTGCCAATTATGCCTCAATAAAGCTGGGGGGGAAAATAAACCAAAGGAGAAAAGTTATTTCATTATCTCAGTTGATGCAGAAAAATGCATTTCATAAAGTTCAATACTTATGATTTTTTTCAAACTCAGCAAATTATAGGTAGAAAGGAACTTCTTTAATCTGGTAGAAATTCTATACCAAAAATCTACTGCAAGGATTTTGCTTAACAGAGAAACTTTAGATGTATTTGCTGTAAGATTAGGAAAAAGACAAGATGCAGATTTTCACTGCTATGCTTAAGACATTAACTAAAGATACTGGCCAATGCTATGAAAGATGAAAAATAAGAGACATAAGTATCAGAAGGGGGGAAAGAATCTATCTTTTTTTTTTTTTTTTTGCAAATAATAGAATCATCTACTTAGAACAACCAAGAGAACCAATGGATAAATTATTTGACCTAATAAAATTTCAGCAAGATTGCCAGATACAAGGTTATTTTATAAAAATCAACAGTATCGCTCTGCTTTAACAATAACAAATTTTAAAATAATAGTAACAAAATCATAAATATCTAGGAATTGCCCAAAAAATACACAAGCTCTTCATAGAGAAAACTTTAAAACTTGATAAAGGACACAGACAATGACACAGATCAGTGGAGAGACATTTTATACTCTTGTGTGGAATGGTGTAGTATTTTAAAGGTGTCACTTCTCTTCAAGTTAACTTATATATTTAATGTAATTTCTATCAAAATTCCAGTGTACTTAAGTAACTCGATCAACTTAGTCTAAATTTATATGAAAAAATTAAAAGTCCCTTGAACAAATAAAGTCAACTTTGAAAAAGAGGGAAGAAGATAAACTACTCGATTTAAACAAAGAAAATCAAGCTTAAAATTATCTTCAGGGAATAGGCACTACACGAAAGGACCTAGTAGCTCTAGAAAGAACCAAACAACTTCTAGAAATAAAAAATATAATAAACATTCAATGATAGGTCTAATACTAGATACTAGTGAACAGGTAGTTGTGAAAAACAGATGAAATCATCTAGCATGCATATAAAGCAAAGGAATAAAAAATACATAGGCGTAGTTAAAAGATGTAGAATCTAGTTGGAGTTCAAGAAGGAAAAAGAAGAATGAGCCAAAAGCAACATTTGAGGAGAAAATGGCTGAGAATTTTCCAGAACTGATGAAAGATATGTCACATATTCCAGATTCCCTACAATTACCAAGGAAGATAAACAAAAATGTCCTATTTAGACAAATTTTAATAGGTAGAACATTACCAAGGATAAATGAAAAAAATCTTATATATATTCAGAAGGAAAAAAAGGACAAATTATCTTTGAAGAGTGACTGGTAAATTGACAGCTAAATTTTCATCAGGAAGAGTAGAAAAAAAAAGCAATGGAATAATTTATTTGATGTATGATAGAAAAAAAATCTTCCAATATAGTATTCTTCACTCGGTAAAATTTAATTCAAAAAAGAGGGTTGAATGGGCATTTTCATAAAGCAAAAATTCAACCTCAAGTTTTAAAATTAAGAACACCAACACATTATGTGGTTGGGGTAGGCCAATGGAATTCAAGGATCCTAAGGTCTATATAATCTGGAGGAAAAGTAACATTATAGATTAAATTTAGGCTTAGAAATTTACACGTTATAATTTCAAAGTTAATCAGTAAATGAAAAAAGAAAGAGAGTATATAACCACAAATGCGTAGAGGTAAAAATACAATAAAAAATACTTAGGCAAAATGAAAAGAATGAGAGAAAGAAAACAGAATGGTTGGAGCACACAGAAAGTACAAAACAAATTGGTAGATGTAATCCAAATATGGGGGTAAGTACATAAAATGTAAATGGACAAAATACTCCAGTTAAAAGACATACTATGAAATGACGGGCAAGGAAGTCCAACTATAGGCTGTTTACAAGTAATAAAAATAACACTGGGAGACACATACACATACATCAGTCATAAAAAGATTTTTAGAAATTATACCATGCAAATTCTAAACAAAAGAAATAAACAGACTTCAAGACGAAAACATGACTAGATATAGGGGTCATCACTTCATAATAATAAAAGTTTTAATATGTCATAAGATAAATATACAATAAGGTAGCTATTTTACTTTCATCTAAAGACTTATTCTTTTTTTTCTTTTTTTTTAGATGGAGTCTCACTCTGTTACCCAGGCTGGAGTGCAGTGGCGCGATCCCAGCTCACTGCAACCTCTGTCTCCTGGGTTCAAGTGATTCTCCTGCCTCAGCTTCCCAAGTAGCTGGGATTACAGGCATGCGCCACCACACCTGGTTAATTTTTGTATTTTTAGTAGAGACGGGATTTCACCATGTTTGGCCAGGCTGGTCTTGAACTCCTGACCTCAGATGATCTGCTCACCTCAGCCTCCCGAAGTGCTGAGATTACAGGCATGAGCCACCACACCCAGCCTGAAGACTTATTCTTTAGAAAAAGATTTACAGGAAGCAAAAATTGAACAGAACCAGAAGAAAAAAACTGGCAAATCCACAATCGTAATGAAAGGTTTTAATATGCTTCTCTCAGCACTTGATAGAATGAGCAGACTGATTAAAACATAGTAAGACTATAAGATTTGAAGAACATAGTTAAGAAAAGTGACATAATGAACATACATATATAGAGATGCTGCACCCAATGATTGTTAAATATGCTTTTTTAACCATAAGTTAATCTTTTTAAAAATTGGCATATACTAAGCCAATTAAGTACATCCCAACATTTCAAAAGGTATAATTTATGTTCTCTAGACACAATGCAATCAAACTAGAAAATAATAACAAAAAGACAGCTAAATGATCCTATACTACTGAGAATTAACAAACATATTTCTAACCAACATTTGGATCAACGAAGAAATCAAAATAAAAAATAATATTTTAGGCCAGACAGGGTGGCTTACATCTGTAATCCCAGCGCTTTGGGAGGCCAAGGCAGGCAGATCACCTGAGGTCAGGAGTTCAAGACCAGCCTGGCCAACATGGCAAAACCCCGTTTCTACTAAAAATACAAAATTAGTTGGGCATGGTGGCACATGCCTGTAAGCCCAGCTACTCAGGAAGCTGAGGCAGGAGAATTGCTTGAACCTGGTACACGGAGGTTGCAGTGAGCTGAGACCATGCTACTGCACACTAGCCTGGGTAACAGAGCAAGACTCTGTCTCAAAAATATAAAAATAAAAAATAATAAATAATATTTTAAACTAAATAATGGCAAATATTATATATTATAATATGTGGGATTCATCTAAAGCAGTACTTATAGAGAAATGAATAGCATTAAGTATAGTAATATAGAAATAACATACGATAATCTTTTTGGAAGAGAAGAATTTCATATGACTAAAGAGAAAAGATTGACAAATCTGAATTTATTAAAATTAAAAGCTTCGGTTTATCAAAAAAGCAATCAAACACATTATACAGAGAGAGAAGTATAGACCACACGATGGAAGAAGATATTTGCGAGCCACATAATCAAGGAAGAGTGTCCAGAATGTATTACGAAGAATTCCTAGGAATCAATATAAGAAGATAATACTATAGACAACTAAGCAAAACGTGTTAGACACTACACAAAAGAAGAAATTCAAATGGATAAAAATCACATAAAATTATGCTAAACTGGGAGAGAGATCCAAGATGGCCGATTAGCAACAGCTCAGGATTGTAGCTCCCAGTGAAAGCACAGAGAGCAAGTGGACGCTGCAATTTCAGACGAATTTCTGTTGCCCACAAACTGGGAGCTACCCAGCGGAGGAGCCACACGGGTCGCCATCGCGACTCTTTTGGCTGGCACAGCTGTTTTGCCGGCGCCCCGGCGTGGCACGGCGCTTCTCAGTGCGGAGTATACGGGACTGGGTGCCCTTTGAGTTGGGCTCAGCTGGTCCCATCCCCACAAGGAGAACAGCAATTGGAAGCGCTGAGGACTGAGAGTTTCACAGTAAGCACAGCTGAACCCGGGAAGGCCTAGCTCTGTGGGGAA
>CAUYLG010039912.1:0-21733 GCA_963573385.1 Cacajao melanocephalus
GCAGTGTGATTTGCTGCTTTCCTCCCCTTCACCTATATCTGGCATTTCTCCCCATGCTATCTCTCCCCGACTCCCCGCCTCCCGCTGTCCCTCCCCTAATTCCACCCCAACAGACCCCAGTGTGTAGTGCTCCCCTCCCTATGTCCACGTGTTCTTATTGTTCATCACTCACCTATGAGTGAGAACATGCGGTGTTTGATTTTGTGTTCTTGTGTCAGTTTGCTGAGGAGTCTTTTTGTTGGTTAGATCCAAAGCCTTGGAGTGATCCTTGACACCTGATTTTCCCTTATACCCCATAAACAGTTTATGAATGTATAAAAGCAAAAGTCCATTAGCTCTGGTTTTGGCACACATCTGCAGTCCTACTACTTTTCAGCTCCCCCCACCACTGCTTCTGTGCCCCAGCGGGTGAAGCTCCAACTACCTTCTTCCTGGTTTAGGCAATAGCTCTCTCCCTGTGCCCCCTGCCTCAACCCCTGCTTCCTACAGTATATTCTCACCACCACAGCCAGAAGGCAGTTTTCCCTCCTCTGTTCAACCCCCCGGTAGCCATCAGCGCCACTCAGAGCAAAAGCGAAATCCTGAGGGTCCCACTGGATTTGGTCCCCCACCCTAACCTCTCTGACCTTGACTCTACCCCTCTTGCCTTCAGTAACTTTACTCTTCCTTAAACCTGCCAGGTCCACTAGAACATTTTCCCTTGCTTCTCCCTCTACTTGGAGTACCCTTTTTTCAGGTATTCCTAGGTTCACTCTTACACCTTTAACATTTTTATTCGAGTCAGCTTTTTAGAGGGTCTAGCCAAAATTGCAAACTCTGCTCCCTCCCACCCTGACACTGTCTAGCCCATTTTTTGGCATCGTTTTTTGCATTTGCACTCCTACCTGAGATATGGTAGGTCCCACTCATTTGATGTAAGTATACATTGACATTGACAGAGAATGTTAACCCATTTTTCTCCTGCTGTATTCCTGGCAGACTGCATGGCGCATCCATCATCAGTGCCCAGTAAGTGTAACAGGTGCCCCATTGCCAAAACCCTTCCATGGCCATTCTCTGCCTTTGTGCCCGAAGCCTCTCTGAAGGCTTGGAAGGCAGCTCTTTGTTTCCATCTGGGCCTGCTGGATGTGTCCACCTTGGAGCAGCCTTCAATGCCAGTGTAAATGTACCCCAGACCCCATGCCCCTTGGGTTTATAGCACCAAGGCATACGGTCTGCACCCTTCACTCTCAGTCTAGGAGCTTGTCAGAAATGCAGAATCCCAGGCTCTGCCCACATCTACTGACACTAGAATGTGCAGTTTATCAACCCTAGAGATTTCTGTGCACATTTCAGGTCGAGAGACAGCAGCCCCTACCCTGGTCCCAGAGTTTGCCTATGGGGTTGTGTTCCCCTTACCCACTGTGTCACAGGCTCAGTAACACTGCTTTGTGACAGCCTTTCCTCCCCACTGTTGCATCTCTACTTCCCTCCCAAGTGTTTCTTCCCTTAAACCACTGTCCTGAATCCTTGTCTCAGGGTCTGCTTATGATGAAATCCAGACTAAAGCAGTATTGAGTGAATGAATAAATAAAACTTTTGGAATCAGTGGTAAATAGTGTATGTTGGAAACTTCTGTTGGGGGTAATTTTGCAATTTATGACAAGTCTTCATACAAGGGCACTGCTCTTTGGAAGGTGATGTCACTGCCGTCTCTGCCTTTGTATATGTACATACTGTGACTGCAGAGACAGCCCCCAAAGAGCAGCCTTTCATGCTCCATGGATCTACATCATGGTCTTTGGTTTGTTATTGAATTTCTTTTTTTCTTCTAAAAATAGCCATAGATGATTTTTGTAAATTAAAAAAAAAATTTAATTTTGATTTTTTTTTTTATGAGACATTCTTGCTCTGTCACCTAGGGTGAGTGCACTGGTGCAATCTTGGCTCACTGCAACCTCCACCTTCTGGGTTCAATCAATTCTCCTGCCTCAGCCTCTTAAGTAGCTGGGATTACAGGCATGACCCACCACACCCGCCTAATTTTGTATTTTTAGTAGAGATGGGATTTGTTGGCCAGGCTGGTCTCGAACTCCTGACCTCAAATGATTCACCCACCTAGGCCTCTCAAAGTGCTGGGATTACAGGTATGAGCCACTGTGCCTGGCTTAATTTTGAATTTTTTTAATAAAAGTTTTTTGGAGACAGGATCTTGCTCTGTTACCCAGGCATGTAGTAATGTGATCATTGCAACCTTGAACTCCTGGGCTTAGGTGGTTCTCCTGCCTCAGTCTCCTGAGTAGCTGGGACTATAGGCGCAAGTCACCATGCCCAGCTATTTTTTTACTTTTTACTTTGTAGAATTGGGGTCTCACTTTGTTGCCCAGGCTATTCTCAAACTCCTGGCCTCAAGTGATCCTCCTGCCTGACCTCCCAGAGTACTAGGATTTCAGACATGCACCACCGTGCCCAGCCATGATTAAAGTATTCTCTCGTACATAAGACTCTCAGAAAAGATAATTAGGATTGCCAGCTTAAGTATTCCGTGTTGGGCAATTCCCTGTTTTCAGGCTGAGGATTATATAGTTGAGTGGTGACAGAGTTAAGCAAAGAGTGTGTGTTAAAATTGCCCTTTCATGTCTGCCTATGCCTCAAAACATCAGGGTCCAGGAGATGTGTAAGATTCTGTTTCTAAAGAAGTCAAAACTGGTTTTACTCTTCACAAGCTTTGTGGGCAGCTGCTGCAGAGGAAATGAGTGGGTGGAGGCCTCCCTTCTGGCCACAGCCATGGACCACTTACAACCAACCTCTGCCTCGCCCACAGGAGGCGCTCTTGGGCTTTCTCTTTCACTACCACCGCTGGGTGTCCACACGTTTCTCCAGAGGCACCAGGACCCAGCCTACACCTGGGGCCTGGAATCTGAGGTGTGCCTTGACAGGCTGATGACAACCTCACCTTCTTAGTTTCTTCTCCCAGGACATTTCTAATATTTATATTGTGACTTCCATTTCTTTTATAATGAAAATATTATCTAGCAATGTTAGTCTTTTTTAAAAAAAGGAAGTAGAAGGAAGCACTTTACATTCTCTGTTCATACAGAGGAACAGATACTTTTTGAAATGATGGAAACCAACTACAGCATTTTCCTACTTGCTATATTAAGGTTTCTCGGTTTCTACTCTCTTGGCTAATTTAGAGGATTATCTATTATCAGTTTTTATCCCATTTCTGATTTAATTAGGTGGTATGTAGCTCATTGTGACTTTTTGAGGCAAAAAATAAGCTGTTTCTTGTGTAGCTTACTTCCACCGATACTCTGGCTAGCAGTCAGCACTCACTGCATGTTGATACTGGTGGACACTGCAGAGAACCTTGTGTTCAGTAACCCATTTATGCCTCATAATAACCCTAAAAGGTACTAATTTTAGCCCTGTTTGATGAATGAAGAAATTAAAATATAAAGGTTCGGAGAGGAACTAACTTACCTAGGTCACAAGATAATTGGTGGTAGAGCCACACCGAGTTTGAACAATGGTCAACCTCAAAGGCCGTGTTCCTAACACTCCCCTGCACCGTCAGAGCCTTCTTAGCCCTTCCAGGTAGGTTTTGCCACCCCCAAAACCTGTGTGGGAGCCAAGATTGCTATGCAACATGATATTGCTATTGTGAGTGTGATGGAAAAAAGATTTCTGTTGCTAGCTTGGGAATGCAGAAGTTAGTATGTTTTGAACTTGACTTTCACGTTTTGTTCCTATTTGATTTCTTTTTTTTTTTTTTTTATTGAGACAGAGTCTTAATCTGTCACCAGGCTGGAGTGCAGTGACGCGATCTCAGCTCACTGCAACCTCCACCTCCTGAGTTCAGGCAGTTCTCCAGCCCTCAGCCTCCCAAGTAGCTGGGACTACAGGCGCATCCCACCACACCCAACTAGTTTTTGTATTTTTAGTAGAGACGGGATTTCACCATGTTGGCCAAGATGGAATTGATCTCTTGACCTCGTGATCTGCCAGCCTCAGCCTTTGAAAGTGTTGGGATTACAGGCGTGAGCCACCGCCCCCAGCCCCTTACTTGACCTCTATCACTTTCTCTGTCTATGGTCTCTTCTCTTCTCAAAATAACTTTTTTTTTTTTTTTAAATTTTGTAGAGATGGGGACTCACTTTGTTGCCGCTGCTGGTCTGAAACTCCTGGCTGGAGTACAGTGGCGTGATCTCAGCTCACTGCAATTTCCGCCTCCTGGGTTCAA
The DNA here is from genome assembly GCA_963573385.1 of Cacajao melanocephalus. Lineage (NCBI taxonomy): Eukaryota > Metazoa > Chordata > Mammalia > Primates > Pitheciidae > Cacajao > Cacajao melanocephalus. The sequence continues at coordinate 4,226 of CAUYLG010039912.1, forward strand.
GCAATTCTCTGCTTCAGCCTCCTGAAGTAGCTGGAATTACAGGTGTCCGCCACCATGCCTGGCTAATATTTTGTATTTTTTGTAGAGACAGGGTTTCACCATCTTGGCCAGGCTCATCTTGAGCTCCTGCCTTCTTGATCTACCTGCCCCGGCCTCCCAAAGTGCTGGGATTACAGGTGTGAGCCACCGCACCTGGCCGGGATGATTTCAGAACAATGCCCTCCTTCCTCCGGCTCTGTTTCTTCCAGGTGACTCTGTCCTGCGCATTCTCTCCCTCTTCTTGTTCCCACCCTCATTTTCCCCTTCCTTACTGCATGCTGCTTTGTGCCTCCACCACTGCTGCCTCTTATTTTCCCCTATGAAAACAATTATGAGGTCATTCTTCTTCTCCACAGGATGTGTTAGCAGTTTATGCCTCCTCTCCTCATTCCTCTGTTTCCTTGTCTTTCTCTCCACCTCAACCCACGTCCTGTCAGTGTCGCTCAGACCACGATTGCCTGATCCTTGGAGGGTCCACAGGCTCACCTCTCCAGGCTTTGCTCCTTGCGGGGGCTATTCAAGCTCAGCGTCACCTGTCTCACATCTGTCTGGGATCCTCAATCCTGACCTTTGCAAATTTCCACTAACTGAAGATTGTAGGGAAAAAGACCTTTTACCGCATTCCTGCTTTCATAACTGATTTTAGTTATTAGGAAAACATCCCAAGTTGAACTTTTAAATTCCTAGAATTTCAGATTTCCTTCCTTTTTGAATTTATAGTAGTAGACAGTTTTTCCTTTTTTTTTTTTTTTGAATGGAGGTCTTAAACTCAGTGGCAAGAATAAAATCACTTTCTTGAGAAAGTGATGACATCTGTTTAATTTATCTCAGGATAGCTTGATTCGGAAACAATCAAGAATTTTAAGAAAGTAAAGTTTAAGAAAGTAAAGTTTAATCAACTGCAAGTAGGTACTCTAACAGGTTGGAAATTTTCCTTTGATGTTCTTTCTAGGACGTAGCAACAGCTGGCTGCCTGATATTACTTTGAGCAGAGTGGCAAAGCATTGATAATCACTTAGGCAGAATACATTCACATAAAATTTTACCTGCCTTGCACACAGACACAAAATCACCTGGGCAGTGAAATAAATTCTGAGCATTTTATTGCTCACCTGACAAAAATGGCTTCTAAAGATGAGCAAGTGGATTGTTTTTTTCAAACTTGGTTATGGAGCAGGTGTGATGTTTTTAGTAATTGAGAGGTAAAACCATTCATTTCATGCATTCAACAAATATTTACTGGAGTGCCTCCTACATCCTCGGCACTGTTAGAGGTGTTGAGGATTTAGTGGTGGGTGCAGGAGAGATGACAGGCACTAAGTAGGTCCTGCTCCCTTGGACCTCATGAAAGGGAGATAGGGAAATCATGGGAGCTTGCCACAAATGGGCCTAGCACAGACTAGAAGCCATCTGCCTTCTGAAAAATGACATTAAAACTGATGTCTGAAAGAGGTTTTGACTCTCTCTGAACTTGAAGGGGAGAAAGGAGCATTTTGCATCAGTGAAATTTAAACATTTTTGATATCATTTCTAAGAAGAAATACATCCCAGCTTGCAACCTTGTGTACCCCTATGTGCACAAATAGCTAAAATAAACATTTCACAAAACAGGTGATACCTGCTTTTCTGAATGTGATGCAGTGTGATATATTGAGCAGCAGCGTAATGGCCAAGAGCCTAAACTCTGAAGTTAGATGTCCTGAGTTCAAATCCCAGCTGCTCACCAGCCTTGTATGTGGGGCCAGTTAATTAAGCTCTTTGTGTTTTACTTTTTTCAGTTGTGAAGTGTGGATGATAATGATACCTGCCTCACAGGGTTGTTTTGAAGCTAATGTGAATTAATAGATACAAAGCATTTTAGAGCTCCTCCTGGTACAAAGTAAGTACTTTGTGGGTATTAGCTGCTGCTGCTGTTACTAGTATTCTAGAATTCATTTGTTTAAATGGTACGTAAGTGCCACTAAATCAGTATCAGGTCGTCAGTGAGTTCCAAAACACGATTTGAAAAACGTCCTTAGATGGTGGAAATCCTCTCAGTTTGCGAAGGTGAGATGAGCAACCTGGAGGTGTTGGAGGGGCAGGTGGCCTCTCATAGATGACTCTTGATATAGCTTGGCTCCGCTCTGAAGGATAGTGGGTAACCATTCAAGAGAATGGCTTGATAAAATTTAAAGTGTTTAGAAAATTAAAAGATTCCTCTAACCACTATATTTAGAGTGAACTGAAAGGCTAGACCAGAGTGAAGCCAGGAACCATGAGGCAGCTTTTGTAAAAATAATGGCCAGTGATGGAGGTAGCCACAGGGACAGAGACAGATAGATTTATTTCTCAGGTAGAATCTAGGGAACTTGCTTATTTGTTTTTCTTTTTAAATAAATAAATAAAAGGGAGAAGGAACAATAAGAAAGAATTGGCACAGTTTTGGCCTGGTCAGCTGGGTGGATAGTCACACTCTGACTAATGAATACTGGAGGAGGGTCGTATTTGGAGGAATGTGACATGTTGTATCTGATATACCTGTGATGGGTCTACAAGGAGGTAACTGGAGGGTGGGTGGGGGAAAAGGCTGGCACCGTAGAGATTTGGAAACCAAAGAAACGTCGGGTCGTGCTTGAAACCATGGCAGTGTGAGTGAGGGGCGGTCTGGGAAGTGCATGTGGATGGAAGAAGTAATATAAGGCAGCCTGAGAGAGTTCTAAGGCCCCTTCGCATCTCCCTGGAGCTCTGGGCAGGAGTGCGGCAGAGGAAGGAGCTGCTGGTAACTGAGAAGAGGCCCCTGCAGAGAGAGGAAAACCAGAAGAGCACGGTCACTAAAGCCATTAAAACAAGGATGTGTTTTTACTTAATTAGAATGACGTGGTCAGCATCTTTCCTGCTGAGGTCAGAAAGTCCTCCTGGTCTTGGCTACCTGGAATGATTAGTTAGTGGGTGTCAACTGGACCTATTTTGAAGGGTTACCTAGCACTTTGTGATATACTTGAATATTTCCATATGATGCGGGTGTGGCCGTCATCTCTGTTGCTAATGCTTGCTCAGGTTAAGAACATTGCATGTCCCTGTTTTAAGAAGCATTTTTCCTGACACTGTGATACAAACACAGGCACAAGACCTGTGCCAGATTTCCATAGTTTTTGAGCAATAGAAATGACATTTTAGGTGATATGAATCCTAATGACAGACTTTCACAAAGAACTGTAGCTTTTAGGATATGAGGAATTAATTTGTAAGTAAATACTTAACAGAGGTTGCAGGAAAAATAAATTAGGTGATTGATTTTCCTGCCTGTGGGATCACTTTTTACCCTCAATGGTGAGAGACTGTGTCATTCGCTGTCTCTGCCTTTCTCTTGTGTGTTGGGAGGTGTCCTGCGAACACAACCTTCCCAGAGGTGCCTGTGGGTTAAGGATCTTGGTGGCATTAGCTACTCTAAATTAGCTACCTAATTCCAGCCTTCTCTTATGCTTACAGAACGGGAAAAATACTTAGGTAAATTGTTTTGTCAAAGTCCAAGCTTTAACATTACCTCCAACCCCGCCTTTAAACACACACACACACACACACACACACACACACACCCGGGTGCTATGTCACCCAGGTTGGACAGGCTAGAGTGCGGTAGTACGAGCACGGCCCACTGCAACCTCCTGCCTCAGCCTCCCATGTAGCTGGGGTTGACAGGCATGCACAATTATTTATTTATTTTTGTTGAGATGGAGGTGGCGGGGGGTGGTCTCAGTTTGTTACCCAGGTTGGTCTCAAACTCCTGACGTTCAGTGATCCTTTCAATCTCGGCCTCCCAGAGTGTTGGGATTACAGGTATCAGCTACTACGCCAGGCCAGTTACCTTTTTTTGGAAGCTTTTCTTTTCCAATATTGTTTTAAAATACTGTGACATTTCACCATTGTAACACATAATCAGGAGTCCCCACTGTATACTTGCATACATTTCCTGATTGGGTTTTCCTAAGATCCATGAATGCTTCTATTCCCATGACTTCAAAAAATCTCTAATATATTATGATTTGTAGATACCTTGTTTTTCAGGGCAACAGTATCCATCTTTCTTGTCTATCCAAAGGGATATACCAAGTTCTTGGTATGTTCAAACTATTAATGCAAACTTTTTATTGTTACATATGCATTTTTAATTTCATGAGTCATTCTGTGTATTATATACTCTGGGTATTGCACTCAAAACAATTTTAACTGGATTTGTTTCTGAAAGTGTATTTCCTGGGAAAGTGTAGACTTACACGTATTTCCTGCTGTGACACAATTTTGATTTTCTTTTGTATTTTCAGTAATAAAATATTATGAACTAATTATTATGTTTAAAAAGGTAGACCATGTAACCAGTTAGCTATTGTTTGGTAATTTTGGTAATAGATACCATTACAGTCTTTAAATGGGTTACCACTAAGGTTTTAGATCTTTCTCAGTTTTAATGAACAGACAGAAAAATTTATGTGGCATTTTTCCTATAGAACTCCTTTTTCAGAAGGGCCCGCATTCGAATTAGTTTTATACATGCAGGTCTTATTATCTTTTATTCTCAAAGTTCTATGCTTTACTTTTGATTACACTCCTATTTGACAGAATTTCTTTAAACATTATTTATCTTGTAAGATGGACATTCTCGGAGTCACGAACGCAGAATTGTATCCTATTTCCATTTAGTCTGGTCAGCAAAGGAAAGGACCTGTCCCTTTAGAAGTGTCTTCCACTGTTGTCTATATACACAGCTGGTGGACAGCCGTCTGATTAGAGGGAAAGCACTTATTAACAGCCAACATAATAAAAAGTGCGTGAAGCCATCACCAACTGGAACGTACCCAAATAGCATCAGAAACAATGAGGAGAAAATGAAAATCAGTTCTGACTCATGGATTGCTGTTTTCCTCTTGTTTTCAGTACTGACAGTCTTTGTCAGCTGGAATAGCAGCCTTGGCCTGAATATCTATTGGTGTTTATTTGCAGTTGTCTCAATTAGTTCTGCTCTTAGCCTTTTGGGAGGCACTGGGCTCCTTCCTGCACTCTGTTGACCACTGTGGGTTGGCTTTGAGGGGACCATCTTGACAGAATCACTTGTTGGGAACTATAAGACTGAACAAGTTAGGTATTGATGTGAAGATGGGAGCATTTCCAGAGATGTTGCAAAGAATATATTCTTTTGTCTCACTGGGAAGCCAAATAGATGAAAGCAGACACTCCTTGCTTGCTTTACTCCACGCCTCAATCTGTAAGAAATTGTCTTGGCTGTAGCACACACTCAAATACTTGTGGCTTAAACAAGCCAGAGTTTTCTTTTCTCTGCTTTAAAATAAGGCTGGGGACTGGAAGCCCAAAAATCATATGGTCACCTCAGAGTGTTATCAACGTCACCACCTCCTTTTTATTCAGCCATCCTTAATCTGTATTTTATTATTATCATCGTTTTAAATTGTGCTGAAATATACCTAATATTTTCCATCATCGCCATTTTTAAGCCGTTTAGTTCAGCAGCAGTAAATGTGTTCACATTGTTGTGCACTTCACCACCCCCATTAATTCCCAGAACTCCATTCATCTTGCAGAACAAACTCTGTACCCATTAGCTACTAGCTCCCCATTTCCCTCTTTCCCTCTCCCCCACTCCTGGAAACCACCACTTTACTTTCTGTATCTACGAATTTGACTACTCTGGCTCCCTCATATAAGTTGAATCTGTACTTATCTTTTTGCCGTTGATTGACTTCACTTAATGTAATGTCCTCAAGGTTCATCGGGTTGTAGTGTGTGTGAGGATTTCCTTCCTTTTGAAGTTAAGTTGTATTTCATTGTATGTATATACGTCATTTTGTTTATCCATTCACCCATGATGGATGCTAGCTGTTGTAATAAGGCTGCTACGAATGCCAGTGTCTTAACATGTATGTCTATCCTCAGTGTCACCTCAGGGTGGGTGACAGCTCTAGCTAAGTCAGCTTCTTTCTCAGGGTCTTTTCCAGAAGTGCCACTCATCGGTTTCTGTGAACCAGAAATGAAGGATAACAATGATCATAAACAGCTCATATTTATTTAGTGCTTCTATGTGCCAACACACAGGGATGAATAATTCATTTCATCTTCACAGTAAATCTGTGAGGATGGTTACATTTTACCAAAGAGGAAATTGAGGTTTAAAGAGGTTAAATGAGTTGCCCCTCACAGCCAGTTGACAGCATAGCACTGGGAAGAGGCAGAGCTGGAATTTGAACCCAGGATTCTGGCTCCAGAGGCCATGCTGTTGACTGTTTTCATGTTTAATTCCTGTTTTCAAGGGAAGCTGGGGAATGTAGTTTTTTCTCAGATAGGTGTGTTTCCTTTCCTGGCACATCAGGGTTTTCACAGTAAGGAGAAAGAAGAGGTGGATGTTGGGGGGCAGCTCGCAGCACCTGCCTCTCCAGCCCACTGCTCTGAAGCCAAGTGGCCTCAGGCCTCTGGAAGTGCAGCTGCTTTGTGACTCTGGGCTGCGGTCCGCTCCTGCTTGACTCTGCTGGCCAAGACTAACCACCACTGGCCAGATCATTTTCATTTAACCAAAAAGACACAGAACAGATCACAAAGGATGGAAAATTCTACCGCTGAAATGGTCATGGGCTTCCAAACTGAGGTAGACTAGAGTAGCTACCTGGCAATGGAGGCGGAGATGAATGTTTAGATACTCTTGTTAGGAAATAGTGTCTGTTACATATTCAGTGATGATTTCTGCGAGCAGTGTGCTCTGTGTTCTAAACACGATTGCATTTTACCTTTGCTACTACTATTTTTTATACAGTATTTTTATTATAATTTAATAGTGCCAGTTATCACTCATCACATACCCCATGTCTTTCTGATTTTGGAGTTAAGCTCTTATTTATTTACTTATTTATTTTTTTAGAGACAGGGACTTGCTTTGTCACTGAGACTGAAGTGCAGAGACGTGATCATAACTTACCACAGCCTCAAACCCTTGGTCTCAAGCAATCTTCCCACCTAAGCCTCCTGACTACCTAGGATGACAGGCCTGTGCCACCATATCTGGCTAATTTTTGTATCTTTTTCTAGAGATGGGGTCTCACTGTGTTGTCCAAGCCGGTCTTGAACTTCTGGGCTCAAGCAGTCCTCCCACTTTGGCTTCCCTAAGTGCTAGAATTCCAGTTGTGAGCCACAGCACCCAGGCTGAGTGAGGCTGTTTATCATGGTGTTTTCATGTTGGTTGTACTGACCTTGATGTCTTTTTAGTCTTGTAAGTCTTGTTTGTGGGTCAGTGGGTTTGTTTGTTTTTAAGAGCTGGTTTTGCTCTGTTGCCCAGGCTGTTCTCAAATTCCTTTGACCTCAGCCTCCCAAGTAGCTGGCGTTACAGGAACGTGCCATGGTGTGCAGCTCTCTTGTGATTTCTTTGAAAACATACCCCAAAGTATTCTTTTTTTTTTTTTTTTTTTGAGCCAGAGTCACTGTGCCGCCAGGCTAGAGTGCAGTGGCGCCCAGCTAATTCTTGTATTTTTAGTAGAGACGGGGTTTCACCATGTTGGCCAGGATGGGCTTGATCTCTTGACTTTGTGATCCACCCGCCTTGGCCTCCCAAAGTGCTGGGATTACAGGCGTGAGCCACTGCGCCCAGCCCCTGCAAAGTATTCTTGTTCTAGCGTGCCGAATCATGTCTTCTGGGACTTAGATGGTCATCTGTGTTCAGCCCTAACCGTGTCAGTGGAAGGAGACTTCCTTCAGTGTTTCGGAAGCAGTCCTGAAATACGTAGAGTGTTGGAAAGTGAAGAACATAGACCTACCACTGTCCTTTGCATCCTCTTATTCTTATTCTTGGTAAATAATGAAGATAACATAGGGAACTACTTGTTTGTCTTACACCCTAGTCTAGTGACTCTAAGTCCCCAGGGTTTTGCCCTCCAGGGGATGTTATCCGGAGTCAGGTGACTTTTTGAGTATCACAAGTAGGGAACGGGTACTACTAGAATCTAGTGGTTAGAGGCTGTGACACATCAGAAAGTCCTGTATGACAAGGGCTCACCTGGCCCAGAATTTCAATATGCCCAGTCTCAGTTGCCATGGGTGACAATTGAATTGTCATCGGCCTTCAGTAAGTTCTAGAGCACTTTGGTACTTTTCTGTCTGATGCTTTCAAGCTCGTCCACCATCAGTCTGTACTAACGGTTACTCTGGGTGAGAAATACCACATTGTGCATTTTGCTAGATGTTTAAGAGTCCAAGTTACGTTTCCCACATCTAAGTATTTTACAATCAAGTTAAAGATTCTTACATAGTGATCTTTTTAAAAGTTTATTTTAATATAATTTTAGTGTAATAAGTAATTAGTTGACCAGGTATGGGGGCTCATGCTTGTAATCCAAGTACTTTAGGAGGCTGAGATGGGGATTGCTTGAGCCCAGGAGTTTGAGACCAGCCTAGGCAACATGGCAAGACCCTGTCTCTACAAAAAAATTTAAAAAATTAACTAGGTGTGGTGGTAAGTGCCTGCAGTCCCAGCTACTGGAGAGGCTGAGGTGGCAGAATCGCTTGAACCCAGGAGTTCAGTGCTGCAGTGAGCAATGATTGTACCACTGCACTCCAGCCTGGGTGACAGAGCTATGCCCTGTCTATAGTCCAGTGCGTTCTATGTGCAAAGGCTAATAGCTGGGTAGTCAGTAATTTATTTTAAAACATAATATAGTTTACTTAATGTGTAAATCCAAATGAAGAACGTAGTCATTGAAAGCAATAGCAGTAAATCAGAGAGAGATGGGTACACTTTAGCGGAGAGAAATTGGGATTTAGACTTTCTTGCCTTCCCTGCCCAACCCAGCCCAGCTCAGCCCCACCCTGCCCCACTGCCTCTGGCATTTAAACATATCAGCCTCAGGGTTTCCTTCTTTCCGTGTTCTTCACATTTAATTGTAAGAACAAAATGAAAGAATGGGTATGGAAGGCTTTTGAAATTTTAAGGCTGGGTATATCTGTCCACTCATGTTGTTGGCTAAGTTCTTTTTCACAGGGTTTTCTGCCCTTAGCTTAATTATGCCTGAATCATTTCCTGAATAGAGACTCTGAGCTCCTTTTCTAAAAAAAAGATGTGTCAGTTGTTTCTACCCTTTGAGATTTGTGTACATATTGTCCCCAGTGAAGTGAGTTTTGCTAATACGTCGTGAGTACACACACGTTTAGAGAAGGTAGTTTCTACCTGCAGCCAGGGAAAAGCAACATAATGATATCCTGCGAAAGCAGCTCTTGACTGGAGGAGACTGGAACAGCGAGACTGATATTCGTAGCATTGCCTTCAGTTCCAGGATGCTGTCTTGGATAAACAGGATCTGCTTCCCCCAGAACTTCACCCTTGCTTGTGATTGCCAGCGAGCCAGTCTAGGGACTGAGACGACACAGCAGGCAGTGCAGATGTGACAGTTCTCAGAAGATGGAAATGGAATGAGAGGAATTCCAGGCCATTGCACAAATCAACAAGTTATATATTTGGACACTTGTTGAACTACTTGGTCAAATAAGGAAGAATGTGGTGGTCTGACATTTGTCGAATTTCGTGTTCCCTTTCACATGAGCAGCGTGCGGATTGGAGATGAGGCCATGAAAACATCTTGTTCTGATGCCTCGTTGCTCCATTTCTGAAACCACCCCAGGATTTTGGATCCTAGTTCCAACTGGTTTCTTAACCACAGTTGAGTCATAAATAATATTTAGTGCTGTACATCCTGGTAGAGAGAAACCACAGCACAAAGAGTGAAGGATCTTTTCTGGAAGAGAGCCATTGACATTTTTTGAGGTCTCATCATCATTTTCTATATGTGTATTTTAATTTTTGAGTTTTTGTAGAGGTGGGATGTCACTATGTTACCCATGCTGGTCTTGAACTCCTGTCGTAAGGGATCCTCCCACCCCTGTCTCCCAAAGTGCTGGTATTACAGCCATGATCTACCACATTTGTAAAACTGTGTGTGATAATCTCTCCAGGATACAGGCATGCTGCACAGATGCTGACTTTAAGCAAATACGTGACCTCTAGTCCCTTGTTCTTTAAAGGGGCATTGTGGCACAGGTACATGGCGGGTGTTTGCTTCTTGATGCGAACCTTGTCCATCTGTGGGATCTTTTTTATTTTGTTCTAAGAATTAGGTGTAGTCTCCAATTCTTGGCAGTTTGTCCATAGAGCCCTTTATTGGGCCTTAAAAACACATCATCTCCCTAGTGTAGAATCTGAATATGTGAATCAACTTAAAGATAAATAAATGAAAATCTGCTCCTCTTAATTTACTCTGTAGAGAGCATTCGCTAAGAAATGTGAATCAAGAGAAATTGTTTCCCATAACTGACAGAAAAAAGTGCTGACGGACACCTTAACTCTACAGATAATGAGATCTTTAGGGAAGCTTTAATGTGTCGAAGTTTCCAGAAGCTATGCAAAGAGTTTGGGGCTTCCCCCCAACCAACCCCAAAACTTTAATGATCACATTATTTGTCTGTCTTTGTAACTTTAATCTGCTCTATGAACATACCAGGATAAGAAAATATTTGAGAGTGTTTCAGTTGCTCTAACGTATGTTCCTGTATCACTTCATATTGGTAGTTGAAACAGAATTTGAATCATAATGCATATTTAATCGAGGGTGGATATTTATAACTCAAAAAAGATATCCTTACCTTGTGCTTGTGTTTGTACTACCTCATAAGCATTTACAACCTGGATAGCCATTTGAATATTAGATGGACAGATGGCAACCCAAATTATTATCTTTGTTACTGCATACCCCTGTTCTTTGTCCTCCTAGAAAAAGGTGTGTAGTGAAATGTCATTCTACCTTTTCCTTTTTCTTCCTTCAAGTGCTCTTTTAAATGGATGTGGTTTTGTGACTTAGATCTCATTAGCATTTCTTATGGGGACTGCCTTCAGGGCAGTACCAGTTACTAAATTGTTCCCTTGCTTTAGGAAAAGGAAAACCATGGTAACCAGATGTAGGGTATGATTATTTGCCTCTGACCTGGCAAAGTGTTGGGTTTAACAAAGGAAGCTTAATAGAAATGTTCAAATTGACCCTTCTCATCACTTGGGCTGCTTAAAGCTCAATCAAACTCTCATTATTATCAGAGTTATTCGAGAAAAGGCAGCAGTGATAGTATTTTTCATAATCACTCCTTGAGCCAAATGTAATTTGCAATTTGTAGTATTGTATTATGAAACAATAATGCATTAAAATGAACAGAGCAAGCATTAGGAGTATAGTCATAAAGAAAGGATCCACAGAGGTAGTTGTGTGAAAGGTACTCTCAAAATCATTTTAAGTGGACATGACTGATTTCAATGCCAAATTAAGCATTTAGAAAAATCAGACTTCTGTGCTCTTATTATATTTAAAGTATATATGTATGTGTGTATATATTTTATAATAAAGTCAATTTAGTTGCAGGAAACAGAAATATAATTTGCTTATTATTTGCATTTGGGTATTTGGGGTTATGGGGTTAGTGTAGTTTGATTACCTGAGTGTATATAATTTGAAAAAAATAAAGTGCATCAAACAAAGGTATATCTTTTACAGAGAGGGAATTTATTTGCTACAGAAATTATGTCTTCTGGTCTATGAGCTATTGATGTCCAAAAAGCTTCAGCATCATAATTAAGATAGGCTTTCACTCATCTTTCATTTTACTAGAATGCTTCTAAGTATAGATTATATATATTATTTCAGTGATTTGTATATTTATCTTGTGTTTTGAAGGATTACTATGTTTGCTTTTATTTCTCTTAATTCTTTATGTCTGAGTCCCACAGTTTTTTGTTTGTTTGGTTTTTAGATCTTTGGAGTTTGTAAAGTCAAAATTGATTCTGAGCTGGGTTTCATTTATTTCCTCTATTTCCAATTCCTCAACTGTTGCTTTAATATTTCCTCGTTCCATATCCTTCTAGGATTTCTGAAGTGTCAGGTTACGAGGCATATCAGTGCATCCTTGGTTAGCTAACACAGGCTATTCTGGAGTAGGAGTGCACTTATAAGGACATATAATGGGGGTCCTGAAAGGGGTATGTTATTCATTAAGGCTGCATTGCACATTTAAAGGTTGTTCTGGCTTGGTTAAGTAGAAGCTGCTTTTTCTTTTAAGAAAAATAATAACTAAGTTACCTCTTTTTCCCAAGATGCCAAGCAACACAAATTTAGTTTATTAAATCTTTTCAGACTGGCACTGATGAAAAGTACACAATCAAATAATTATTCTCAAGTTTGTGAATTTCCTTTTAAAGAGAACCTCTGCCAAACTCCACCAACTTAAAACTGCATCCCATCTTACAACAGCACTATCAAGTTGTCATGTACCCTTTCTAAGGCTCCTTTCTCATCATTGTTGATTACCAAGATGCTTTTTTGCCTAAATAGGAGCTTTCTGCTTTTCATAATCAACCTCCTCTTCCCTGATTCATCCAGCATTGCCACAGCCACAATCTACTGCTGAGCAAATCAGTGCTCTTTCATGGTAGCAATTTCTTAAAATGTCACTAAAATATGTAAGATCCTATACAAGAAGGACATATTACAAGTGAGTTATTTTTTTTTTTCTCTTTCCCATTTGTAAAATGGAGGCTGAGGTACAAAAAGTGTGGCCGGAATCCATGAGCACATCATTACAAATGATAACTGCATACAGTGAATTCCTTGTTATTTTTCCTCTGAATGGGTTTGGGCAGTTTGACGTGCTTCTGCTGCTGCCTGACATTATTTGCATATGCCAGCACAGATGATTTTGACATTTGGAGTGTCACTGCATTTAGAAAGGTTGGCAGCATCCTGTGATTGGGTATTTGGGCAGTCTTTCTGATCCTTTGCAATGAATAGGAGCAATTCCTGACCTTGCCTTCAAATCCCTGGCCTTCAGAGATAAGTTCTGTTCAGGAACCAAGTCCTTTGGGCCTAATTTCCACTGGCAATGCAAGATTTACTCATTGATTATGGAGAGGGTAGCCTTGCTCAGTTGCCCAAGCTGGTCTCAAATCCCTGGCTTCAAATGATTCCCCCTGCCTTGGCATCGCTAAGTGTTGGGATTACAGGCATGAGCCACCACACCCAGTCTTATCTCATTCATTTAAACATAGATTTATTAACCAGCTGCTCTCAGTATGAGAGCATGGGGTCTCTGTCTTTGGTTCCTAAAGCTTACGAGGTGTCTGGGTATGGTAAACAGTGTCTTGGGTATGAATTCTGGCGTGGCTACCCACTCACTGTATGACCTGATAAATCCTTCAAGCCCCTGTGCTTACTGAGGTTCCCCTGAAGCATGAGGATAGCACGTGTCTTGCATGCTGGTTGTGGGTATCAGTGAGATAAAAGCACATAATAAGAATTCAGTACGTTCTGGCTGAGTGTCATTAAATAATCAGAAGAACATTCAACAAGTGCATAGTTATGTCTCACTTTGGAATTACACAAACTGAACTTCATGGAATTTCATTTTCCCTTAGGCGCATCCAAGTTCAGACCAATTAAGACCTTTTAAACTAGCTGCGAGCTGACTTGAACCTTTGTCCTAGCTTGTGGTGAGATTTGTAATCTTCTTTGATTTTCAGAAATGTGGACATATGTCTTCACTGCATATGAACAAGAGTGCTGTAGGATAATCTACAAAGATATATGGCTAGATTTTTTTTCTTTGGATAAAATCTAGAGCAATTATCTATTAGGACTTTAAGCAAAAATAAGTTTGTTATTGTGTTAGAGACCAGGGTAATGGGTTGAAGGAAGTTAGTTCTGCACCAAGAATGTGAAAAAAGTCCAGAATCAATGGAAAAATGTTTTCCAAAGAAACTTGGATCAAAAGCCATTTAGGAAATGTATGACTCAGAGGAATAGAGGAATGATGTTAAAAGTTCATGAGTTTGCTTTGATTTGAGGGAATAATGGGTTCTGGACCATGCACAGAACTGGACTGAGATGCAGGAATGACACAGGACAGGGCATGTGCTGTACAGGATCTTGAGGCCAGCTCATTGGGCAGCTGGTATCTCTCAAGGATCTTTAGGACAAATGACAGTGTTACCACAGCTGGCTGTGGCCAAAGACAGGTTATGCAATGGCTGTACAAACACACGGTCTTCAAAAACAACAGGTAGGCTCCAGAAAGAAAAAATGAATTCCTGAAGAAAAGGACAGAATGGGTCATGTGATAGTGCAAATATGTAGAAATGAGGGGCAGACACAAGGCAGAATATTGAACTAACGACTATATTGACCACTCCAGCGCGGGAGTTGGGCATCTGCAGAGGATATGTGGCTTCTGGTGGCTGACACTGATTCGTATTTGATTCATTTTAAATTCTCTTCCCCAGCCAAGCAGTATCACATAACCTACAAATTTCTTTGGGCAAATAGGAATATAGTATAGCAAAGACTTCTTAGACACGAAGACCTTGGTAATTAGCAGTGAGAAATACCAGATTTCTAGGTGACATTTCGGTGGGTTTTTTGAAGAAAATCTTATTTTAAAGACTATTCTTAAACCTTACAAGATAATTAGTTCCGGATATTCTGTTCATCTATTTTTAAATATGGCAGCAGATTTTTAAGACTTTTTTTCTTAAAAAACATTGTATCATGTTTCAAAGTATGGTATTAGGAAAAACGCGTTCAGTACAAAACTAATTGTATTTTTATTTATCGCAGGATGCTATGCATTATCACTCCACATAACTTTTTTTCTAAAGACCTCTAATTTTGGTAGCAGCAGAAATATTACTATTGAAATAGTAAAATATTTCAGTGGTATTTATACTGCAGAGATAATTATGTTACTTTGATGAAAACAAAATGATGGTTTTAATAGCAAGGAAACTCTGACCAGTAGTTACTTTTCAATGACATTTATTTCATTATAAAAACAATAGAATTTGTTGCCATCCTTTGTTGTTGTGTTGTTTGATTTTTGCTTTCCCCATTCATCATCGAGTGTAGGTTTTATCATTCTTGACTGTAATGGTACATATGACTGATTTGGCAGACAGCAGTGATCTCATTTGTAACCTGTCATCGTAAAACTGATTTAGCAGATTAGTTTGAGATTACTTTAGCTAAATGAAGACATTGCTGTGTCCTTTATGAAGAAAACCATACCTTTAAGACATGTTACAGTCAATTCTACTCTGAATAAAACAGGTTCATCCACTGCCTCTGTCTGCGAAGGAGTCTTTGGTGGAGTTGTGACATTTTAAAAAGTGTACCTTCACTCCCAATGCAGCACTACCTCTAAGCATCTAAGCAATTTTTCGTTTCTCTCAACTTTTTAAAGGTATTTTCTTTTTATCCCTCTACTTAATTTTTTAATTATTTTTTTATTTTTAAGGTCTGGCCAGATGCAGTGGCTCACAGCCATAGTCCCAGCACTTCGAGAGCCTGATGCTGGTGGATCACTTGAGGCCAGGAGTTTGAGATGAGCCTGGTCAGCATGGCGAAACCCTGCCTTAGTAAAAATGCAAAAATTAGCCAGGTGTGGTGGCGCACGGCTATAGTCCTAGCTCCTTGGGAGGCAGGAGAATCACTTGAACCTGGGAGGTGGAGGTAGCAGTGAGCTGAGACTGCACCACTGCACTCCAGCCTGGGCAACAGAGCAAGCCTATGTCTCAAATTAAAAAAAAAAAAAAAAGACCCACCTGGACAATATAGAAAACCTCATCTCTACCAACAAAAATGCAAAAATTAGCCGAGCTTGGTAGGTAGTGTGCATCTGCAGTCCCAGCTACTCAGGAGGCTGAGGTGGGAGGAAGGCGTGAGCCTTGGAGGTTGCAGTGAGCTAAGATTGGATTGCACCACTGCACTCACACTCCAGCCCGGTGACAGAGTGAGACCCTGTCTCAAAAAAAAAAAAAAGTCGTTCTCCTGTGTTAATATGTCTTAATGCATGACTAGCAAATTCTTTCTGAGGTATCAGTGGAGGTGGCCACTTTACCTTTCAGCCTCACACCTGCTAGGTAGTAGAGTTTTCTCTTTGAACCTTTGTCTGAGTCGGTCAGAGCAGATTGCAAAACTCTTATTCTGTGCTGAGAATGGGTTTGGTGCTGTATAGACAATTAGCACAGTTTCTCTTCAGTTATACTGTTTCTTGGAAAGTGATCCATCTGACATTCATCCATGGCTTTTAAAAGGTGATAACATACAAATAATTAATATTTTCCAGGTTTTTGAGCATTTTGCTATTAAGTGATTGTCTTCACTGGCTGATTGCCAATTTCAGCTGTGAAACTGACTTTGGAGTATATGTATAGGTGAAATTTTTCAATGACTGCTCCCCTTTTTAGGAATTAAGCAATTGTAAATTAACTACAGTAGAATATATTGGCTATTGGGGTAAATATGGGTATAGGTATTTTTTTTTCTTTTTCACATGTTAGAATGGTTGGTGTATTCTTTTTACTTACAGTTTATTTCATTTGTCAGAAAATTACAGCTACGAGTGATCCATTTTTGTCCCAATGATTAAGTCATATACTGCGATTTTATAGTATACCTTAAAGAAATCACGTAACTTATTAACTAAAGCAGTTACTAAAAGAAATGTCCAATACTGACCTATAAACATTTACCTATGGTTTCTTTAATTTTCATACGTTAATCTTGAATCTGTATTTTTTTTTTTTTGAGATAAGGTTTCTCACTTTTTTTTTTTTCTTTGAGATGGAGTCTTGCTCTGTCACTAGGCTGGAGTGCAGTGGTGCAATCTCGGCCTACTGCAGCCTCCACCTCCTGGGTTCAAGCGGTTCTTCTGCCTCAGCCTCTCGAGTAGCTGGGACCACAGGGGCATGCCACCATGCCCGGCTAATTTTTTTGTATTTTTAGTAGAGACGGGGTTTCACTGTGTTGGCCAGGATGGTCTCGATCTCTTGACCTCATGATCTGCCCACCTCGGCCTCTCAAAGTGCTGAGATTACAGGCGTGAGCCACCGCGCCCGTCCAGGTTTCTCATACTTAATCATGGATCACTGCAGCCTCCACCTCCCAGGCTCAAGCAGTCCTCACACCTCAGCCTCTTGAGTAGCTGAGACTACAGGCATGCACCACCACACCCAGCTAATTTTTGTATTGTTAATAGAGACGGGGTTTTGTCATGTTGCCCAGGCTGGTCTTGAACTCCTGACCTCAAGTGATCTGCCTGCCTTGTCCTTCCAAAGTGCTGGAATTACAGGCATGAGCCACTATGAGCGACCAAATCTATACTCTTGAAAAAGGAAAGTATGTTATAACAGCTTGGTAATACATTTACAAATAATAAAATAGTTACTCCAGTGATTAGGGGGTGGTGTAGGAAACTAGTTAATATGTTGATATCAAACACAATGAGAAAATATGGAATCGTTAGGTATGAATCAGGATTCTGCTCTTTTAAAAATGTCATATGTACTTAAGAGAAAAATGTGAAGGTTGATCAACTCAGTTCATATATATATATATATATATATATATATATATA
>CAUYLG010039913.1:0-86033 GCA_963573385.1 Cacajao melanocephalus
GGCAAAATAGCCGCGCCGGCCAAAAAAGTCGCGCTGGCGACCCGTGTGGCTCCTCCGCCGGGAATCTCCTAGTCTGTGGGCAACAAAAATTCGTCTGAAAGTGCGGCATCCACTCGCTCTCTGCGCTTTCACTGGGAGCTACATCCTGAGCTGTTGTTAATCGGCCATCTTGGATCTCTCATCCAGGAAACTCTTTATATGCAAGCTATGAAATTCAGGGCATTGCTAATTCTTACTAAAACATCTGGAAACTTAGCAACTTTGAGCATCACAAAAAATAAATAGGAAGGTACATGGAAGAAAATGTTCTCTAAAACCCCATAGAGCTGTTTTCTAAATATAATGAAACTTAAAATTTTTGAAAAAAAATGTTAACTCTTATGATATAAAAAAATCTGACCTTTTTCTGGTTTATTTTCCTTTTTAATTTTTAATTTTTGTGGGTATATATATTTATGGGATACATGATAGATTTTGATACAGGCATGCAATATATAATAATCATATCATGGAGACTGGGGTATCTGATTTAAGCAGCTTTTGTATTAGATAACACTGAAGAATGTTTAAAGCTAAAATAATGACATACAAAGAATTATCAGTGCAGTCACAATCATCATCATCATCCTCATTTTACACTTTTTCAATTTGAACCAAAGGGAGATTGTTATATCTACTAACACAAAAATCAAATTATGAGAATGGTCCTGTGTCAGATAGTTACAAATAGAAAATACACACATATATCCTATTGGAAGGAATAATCCCAAATGGTGATGTTTTACAACACATTATGTATAAAATGAGGCACAAAAGTGAACTTTAATTTTCAGTGAAGTACGAATAAAATAGTGAAGAGCTCTCCAGGTTGACAATTACAGGAATAATTCTAAAACCACTCATCAGCTGATTGAGACTCCTTATGAAATTAATTAAAATGCACCAAAAGCCACATTGCATTTCTAATACACAAGGTAAAACTGGTACAGACATTTCATAATAAGATTTTTGATCCTATTTTTCTGTTTTTTAAAATTGAATAACTGTGACAGAGAATGAGAAATGCATTAATCTTATTCTTAGAGGTTTCTCTGTCGAGTCTTCTTTTTTTCACTGTTCCTAAGTTTAACTAAAAACACAATTTACAAATATTTAGTATCTTCTGAAAAGTGTTTCTAAGTTAAGAATGAAAAAATATGGGATGGGCACAGTGGCTCATGCCTGTAATCCCAGCACTTTGGGAGGACAAGGTGGGTGGATCACCTGAGGACAGGAGTTCGAGACCAGCCTGACCAACATGGTGAAACCCTGTCTCTACTAAAAATGCAAAAGTTAGTTGGGTGAGGTGGTGCACGCCTGTAATCCCACCTACTTGGGAGGCTGAGGCAGGAGAATCATCTGAATCCCAGAGGTGGAGGTTGCAGTGAGCTGAGATCTTGCACTCTAGCCTGGGCAACAAGAGCGAAACTCCGTCTAGGGGTGGGGTAGTGAGTGAGTAAAAAAAAAGAATGAAAAAGTATTTGCATAATATATAACCAAATACCAGGCAGCCTCAACTCCCACTAGGACCACACTCAGCAACATCCATCTTTTTAGGTTCCTGAATATCTTCTATCAAATCTACAAAGTTGTTTTCCACGACGGAGGAAGGAATGGAACTCCCCATTGCTTTTCGAACTCTATAGGTGCTTACAATATCACCTGGAGTGACTTTCTGTGCAAATTCTTTAAGATTATTGGTCACTTGTTCAGTGAGATGCATTTCTCTGTATGAGGGACACAAGAGACAGATCATGTTGGGAGAGAGTCTGGTGCTCAAACATTCATTTTGGGCTTCCGGGAGCTCCCTGGGTAATCTGGTGGTCTCATCGAGTTTCTTATGGAATACTTCAGCTTCTTCAGAGTCAGAAACTTCAACTGGTAAGCCAAAGTATGGTACTGCTTTCACTGCTATGAGCCTGTCTTGAGTATTGGAGTTCAAATGCCCTGCTGGCTCTTTTTCTGTAATTTTCATTTCTTTTGCTGTGTCAAGTATGCTAGTATGGCCTTCATCTTCAGGTGATGATATCCCCAATTCTTGTAGGGTCCTGGAATGCCCTCCTTTTGTTAAAACATTCAGTAAACTATCTGCCATAACATATGGATAATCTTGGCATGTGGCCAAAAATTAATGGATGTTGAAATCACTTGGAAGATCAGAGTCTTCCCCGTAGGTTGAATAGATTAAATCAGAATCATCCTAGCTGATATTTGCAAAAGTGGAGTCATAATGTGGTGCATTAAGAACTGTAGGGCACACAATTCAAATATAACACTGGAGTGACTTTGTTCCTTTTATCCTCTTTGAACCCCTGCAAAGTATTCACTCCAGACTGAAGTCTCCCAGTTGTCATTCCCAGTCTCACAGGGCAGTAGCATGGCTCTCTTACAATGGGATCCACAGGATGGAGAAGTCTCAACGTCATCATTCCATCTGATTTTCTTCTTTCAACTTCGTACTGACTGTTCATAGCCCACCTGATCAGCTTTCCTCCAGATTCCTTCACAATGTGGTCAAGCTGCTCCTGCTCTCTTTCTAAGTGATTGCTCTTAAACTTATCTTCAAGCATACCTTTGTCTTTCTATTTTCTTTGCTGGGATTCTTGAAGACTTGGCTTCAAGAGTGCTTGGCTATCTTCAGATTCCTGTCTCTCTCTCTCTCTCTCTCTCTCTCTCTCTCTCTCTCTCTCTCTTTCTCTCTCAGCCAGCAGCCTCTGTCCTCCCCACTCTGCGAGGTGTCTGTTCTATCTTTCTGCTTTCGAGTTTTCTGCAAGTCAGCCATGAAGTCTAGGCGCTGCTTCAGGCTCTGAATTCTTTCCTGGCTAAGAATTTTCATCCCTGAGTGCAACAGCTTCTTCGCAGCTTTATAATAAATGGTCTCTGGTTAGCTGTAAATCATGGGATTAGTACACATTCATTTGAAGTTATCTGTTAGTTCTTCTATGGACTGGTGGTCATTGTTCTTGATCTTTTCTTGCATGGTACTAAAATCCACTGGGTGTTTAATGATCATGGAGTAGCCAGGAGCAATAGAATCAGTCACAGGAAATGAAAAGAAAGCACTTGGATCTTTTCTCTGCAATTGTCTCATCAGCTGATCCGAAGCTTCTTGAAGGGGTGTCTGTTCTACTTCTTGTGTGGCTAAAGAGCTTGTGAGAGGCTTCTCAGGGGCAAGTCTAATCTCACAGGGGCGTGACACCTCAGGTCTTTTCCTGGCTCATTCTACACACAGTCTCAATCTCGCTTCTTTTTATCCTCCTTAACTCTTCTGCGTTTTAGCCTCTTTTCTTCCCCTGGAAACTGCTTCTCTCCTATCTCTCTCTTTTTCCGCTTTCTGTCCTTGTGTTTGTCATGATCGTTTTTGTCTTCCAAGAGGCTGGAGTCGTGCCCCAAGCTGCCCATGGGGAGTTCAGTGACTTTGTTCTCTCCTACTTTGAAGACCAACTTAAAGGGTTTCTCTACATATTCCCTGTAGAGGTGTTTGTCTGACTTGTGCTTCTTGCCCACGTCCGACCTGGCCCCGGCGCCTGTCCCCTGAGCCAGGTCCAGACCCAGGCCATTCAGCTCCGATTCCGTTTTGGGCCCCGGGAGTGGAGGGTGGTAATGCAGCCCCCTCCTGTCAAGTTTGTTTTTAAGTTGTCAGTGGCATACAACTGGCAGTGTGGTGGCCAATTTAAATGGAACCATAGGGGATTCAGACCATGTAAACTACTTAAACATCACTGATGTCCCCCTCCCCACCAAACTGTGGGCTACCATAACCTAATTCAACAAACTCTTTTGGAGTTTTGACGTTTCTTTGGTTAACAACTAACATTACTTGGCATTATTTCATGTTTTATTCTGAATTATTCTACTACAGAAGCTTACATTTAATACCACCTATATATATTATTTAATGTTTGCTTTTTCAAGGCTCTGAGCTAGATGCTGTGAAACAATATGCTTAACTGCCACTTTTATTCCCACTGTTAATACTACTAATTGTCGGGCATGGTGGCTCACACCTGTGATCCCAGCACTTTGGGAGGCTGAGGTGGGCAGATCACAAGGTCAGGAGTTCGAGACCAGCCTGACCAACACGGTGTAACCCTGTCTCTGCTAAAGATACAAAAAATTAGCCAGCCATGGAGGCTCACACCTGTAATCCCCACTACTCAGGAGGTGACACAGGAAAATCGCTTGAACCCAGGAGGCGGAGGTTGTAGTGAGCAGAGATCATGCCACTGCATTCCAGCCTGGGCAACAGGGCAAGACTCCGCCTCAAAAAAAAAAAAGCACTACTAATTATAATTTCTACTTCAGCGGCACTCAGTAGATTTTAGCTACTTTGGATCAGATCATGTACTAATTTTTTAATTATGGTAATACACATCACATGAAATTTACCATTTGAACCGTTTTTATATGTAAAATGCAGTAGCATTAAGTACATTCATGTTGTGCAACCATCACTACCATCCATCTCTACAGCTTTTTCATCTTCCCAAACAAAAACTCTGAACCCACTGAACAATAACCCCTGGCAACCACAACTCTATTTCTTGTCTCTATGAATTTACTACTCTAGGTACCTCATATACATGGAATAATGTAATATTTGTCCTTTTGTGTCTGGCTTATTGCACGTAGCATAATGTCTTGGAAGTTCATCTGTGTTATAGTACGGACCAGAATTTTCTTCCTACACTACATTAGGTTTCTCCATTTATCCATCAATGGACATTTGGGTTGTTTCTCTTTTGGCTCTTGTAGATACACCTGCTCTGAATATTGGTGTAACATAACCTAACTATTTTATGTGTTTTAATTCATTTAATCTGCACAACCTATCTTACTTAACTATTTCATGATAGGTACTTTACTAATCCCATTTTATAACTGAGGAAACAAAAACTCAGGGAGATAAAAGGAATTTGTCCAAAGTCACATAGCTAGGAAGGAATAGTAGAGCCTCAATGATTCCAAGCTTATTCCTCAGCATTAAGGATAAGACAGCACCCTTCCTTCACGGAAGTTAGAATTGCACCAAGTGTAAGAAAAGTATACAAATACCTAGTACACACTGGCATATGATAAACGCTATGAGAGCTTTTTAAGGGAAAGTACTAGATATATTTAGTGTGCACGGCTCAGCAAACTGTCCTTGTGTGATCCAGATAGGGCTGGCAGCCCAAATCTAGATTACAACCTGCTTTTATATAGCCAGAGAACTAAGAATGGTTTTACATATGTAAAGTGTTGTGTTTAGAAAAAAAAGTAGGGGGGGGTGGCTGGGCGTGGTGGCACAGGCCTGTAATCCCAACATTTTGGGACACCGAGATGGGTGGATTGCTTGAGCCCAGGAATTCAAGACCAACCTAAGCAACCTAATGAGACTCTGTCTCTACAAAATATACAAAACTTTGCTGGGCATTATGGCATGTGACTATGGTCCCAGCTACTCAGCTGAGGTGGGAGGATCACCTGAGCCCAGGAATTCTGAGGCTACACAGAGCTGCGAACTTGCCACTGCACTCCAAACCTGGGCAACAGAGCAAGGCTGTGTTTCAAAAAAAAAAAAGAAAGAAAGAGAAAGAGAGAGAGAAAGGGGGAAAAGAAAAAAAAGGAAGGAAGGAGGGAATGAAGGAGGAAGGGAAGGAGAAATGGAAGACAGAGAAAGAAAAAAGAAGAAAAAGAAATGTAACAGATACCTGACATGGTCCACAAAACCAAAATCATTTTCCATCTGTCTCTTTACAGAAAAAGTTTGCTAACTCCTGAGTTCAAATTTTATTTTTAATTGATAAATAATAATAGTATATTTGTATGGGGTGCAATATGATATTTGGATACATGGACAAACTGTAAAATGATCAAATCAGATTAATTAGCATATCAGTCACCTCAAACATATCATTTTTTAATGGTGAGAATAAAATCCCCTTATATATTTTGAAACAGACATTTATTATTAACTATATAAACTATGCTGTGCAAAAGAACATCAGAAATTATTCTTCCTATCTACCCAAAACTATGTACCTATTGACCAACATCTCCCCATTCCCTACCTACCCTCTCCTCCAGCCTCTGGTAACCACCATTCTACTCTCTACTTCTGTGAGTTTACTTTCTTTAGATTCCATATGTAGGTGAGACTATATGGTATTTGTCTCTCTGTCCCTGGTTTATTTCACTTAACATAATGTCCTCCAGGTTCATCCATATTATCACTAGTGTCAGAGTTTCCTGTATCACGGCTTTTAATCCACATCTTTGATGTACTTGGCTCTAGTAAGTACAAGTTTGGGGAAAATGTAAAATTCTTTTGGTGCAAGCACTCTGCATCATGTTTCAGACTTTTTAAGAAAAATTTAAGTCATCCTCAACAACATCACATTTTTGAGGCTACAGAAGATACTGACTGCAACCCTCCCAAAAGCCACTTGAGCTAATCCATCAGAAACATTCAGCAGGTATAAATTTTTAAATCACAAACTCATGAGGGAAAATGTAACTTCATTTTTCCCATAACTCAAAAAGCTTTCTACTAGGAGCTTGAATTCTGGCTGATACAGAGACTAAAAGTAGTCACATCACGTGTCTCTGTCCAGTCAAGGCCTAAGCCTGTCAGTTCATGTCTGCATTGGTCACAGCCCTTTGAAAATTCCTTCAGGGGTTCTTTTACTTTCTCTTCATCACCAAAGTTAACTCTGGGCTCTTCTGGCTTTGCTAGTTGCCTTGGTAAAGCTAGGAGGGAAGTACGTTCAGGCCCCAAGAAGAGGTCAGCACCACACTGTCCTCTGAGATGGCGACCTGCAGCTGATGGAGCCAGGTCCTCCCATCCCAGGCTGGGACAGTGCTCTCCACAACTTTTTCATGCTCCTTTCTCTTCCCTCTGCCCGACCTCAGGCAGAAACATGGCCTTGCTCACCTGCCTTTGGTACCTCAGGGTGTCCTTGGATAACTGGGGCTGTCCTCACGGGCCACCAGAGCTGCTGCAGGGTGTCCGGTCCTGTCACTCTATGTGCCACACCACCACCAGGACACTGTGCAGGCTGCTCTTGGGAGATTGGCGGCCTCCTTTCTACTACCCACTTGAGAGTGCACACTCAGATCCCTGAGCTTCAGTGAAGGCTGCCATAAGCCACCTGCAGGGCTCCGCTTGAGAGCAGAGCTTCAGGGCAGTCCCCGCCTCCTTACACAACCTAACGTGCAGTCCTGCTGAGGGTTCCCAGTCTGTGGGATAGCAGAAAAATTAAAACACCTTTAGCCTGCTCAATTCTCTTTCAAATGTTTTCTACCTCAGACTCAAGAGATCCTTTTGGACTTGGGAAGTGAAGATTGATGTCTTGATTCACAGTATCTGCAATGATCTCCTTTCCTCTACACAGGAGACTCAAGACAATCAGAGTTAGGAGTGAGGACTGAGGTCTGAGGCACTGGAGAAAGATTTCAGTGAGCTTGGAATCCAGGGTCATTTATGTTAACTGTATATGTCATCCCACATAGAAATGGTCTCTATAGGAATTATCAGTGTCGTGAAGAAAGTTTTTATTTCTGTTTTAAACCTCACATTCCTCCAGCCCTTAGTATAAAAACTTCCATTATGAGTTTCTGCCTGACTTGCACCAGGACTAACAGAATGATTCATCCTAACATGGAAAAGTATTTTCATTAGCCTCAAAGATTTTCAGGAATTACTAGATCAAAGAACTGTTAAAGAATTTTTCCAAAAGCTCATTCTACTTGCCCCTTCAAGCAAAATATTAACTTTGTGATGGATTTTACACATTCCTAGGCCGTCACAGAGGCATGAAACTTTTCTTGCTTTCTCTCTTTCTCTCTTTTTAAATAGAGACACAATTTTGAAGTTGCCCAGGCTGGTCTCGAACTCCTGGGCTCAAAGTGATCTGCCCGCCTCAGCCTCCCAAAGTGCCGGGGTTATAGGCGTGAGCCATCGCACCGGGTCCCACACAAAAGTTTTTGATGGTAGATGTGCTACCTTCAAAGATGGCTCTGTGGATCCAATATCTGCTTCTCCTTCATCCATAAAATGCACCAAGTTCACATTGGAAAACATTATTCTATGGTTACTCCAAAAAATATTGGATTCCCCATTTTGCTTGAAAACACTGACGAAATAATGGTCTTGCTGGTGCAAGGGCACAGCAGGCAGTGGAAAACGGGGTGAGCGCGTCCAAGAAAGTTCCACTTTTCAAACATTCATCCCACACCAGCTGGTTAGTTGCCTGGGTAAAAGCCACCCCCCAGAGAGGCTTTTACCCCAGCTTAATAAAGACGCTTTTTATATTCGTATTTGAGTTGTGATCGCTAGCAATGTTTTCTATTCTAGATTGTGAAATTTGTATCTTTGTTATTATCTTCGTTTCTATACCTCAAAGAACCATTTAGAGTCACTGATTCATTTCCATAAAGCAGGAAATTTCCAAAATTTATTAACAACCACTAAGTACAAACATAAAAAAATACACTTCAAAAACATAAAAATACATTCACTGAGACACCTTATATCCTCTTAATTAAGTATTAGCTGAATTGTAATTGATCTTACATTTTGATTTTGTGACATATATATTTCCTTTACTCCAAAATTAAATACACCACCTTCTTACTTATGGCGAGGGGCATTAGGTGACTTGTGAATTTGAGAACTGCTCTATGCAGAGGGTTACTGTCTGAGATTCATCAATTGAGCATGCGACAAGAACAGAATAGCACTCTAAAGAAGATTAATTGAGGACTTTGCTAAGCATTTACTTAATTAGGGAAAGCTTCAAAAGTTGAAGATCAATCATGGGGCTTTCAAAATAATCCAAGTGAGACATGAAGAGACAGAATTAAGGGGGAGCACCATGGAAATGACACAGAAGGATCATAAGCCTGAACTGTTTCAGGGACAATACACAGAATTTGGAGAAAGGAGGGAGTGATGACTACAAGATATTTTTCCACAAATCATCAAACATTCATACATATTATTTTGTATTCATATATTGTAGTCTTCATGGAGTAAGGTGCTAATGTAACAAATTGATTCTTGGAATTTATAAAAGTAACTTTTGACCATTTTGTGTGTGTGTGCACGTAGCAAACTTACTTCCTCAGAGAAGCAGAAATTATTTGTCTTACTGACACTGGAATCTATCCTCTGTAGTTTTATTCCATCAAAAAGACAACTGAGTCTTTGGCCCTACAATATTTACACACTTTGCATGGAAAAAAAAGCCACCAAATATGTTTTCTGTACTTACCGAAAAATCACCAACTGTGGTTTTATATTTACTGAATACAAGTAAATTAATGAAACATTTTCAGGACAACCAGGCATAGATTGCTGTTTTTTCTGTTAAGTATTTGTGCTAGTAATAAAAAAAAGCACGTATCCACTCCTAGAAGGCTGTGTGCTATGCTACAAGAAAAGCTGATGTCTCTGCTTCCCCATCTTTGTTCTGTGGAGCCACACAGGCAGCCCGATACCTGGGCAAATGCTTACCTGCCCAGATCCAAAGGGCTGGTGCACCTAGAGTCATGGCTAGGTTGTGTGCAGCACAGAATCCTGCCTCTAGTTTCCCTGCATTCCTCTTTTCCTAAGAAATCAGTACCTAAGCTTTTTCAAAATAACTGGAGAATAAATGAGGCAGAAAGTTTCTTTTTAAACACAATTCTCATTCACTCAGAAAACTGAGAGAAGAGTTCTAGGTGATAATCGATGTCAATTTGTAAAATTTTTTAACAGCTTCAGTGTCTATTTTCTCTACAACATTGCCATCAACTCACAACCAAACATCACAAGTAGGCAGCATAATGGCCTCATTAGGGCAGTTTCACAGTGACCCACACCAGCAGCAATGGCATGCATCTGTCATGCATCTTCCTAGAAAGTCCTAAAATTCTACAGGAAAAACCTCTTGGAAACAAAGTTTCAAATGTTGATGAGGTCCACCCATATAGTTAAATCTCTTCAGGTGAGAACTATAAACATGAGACACTTCTTCGGTTTTATCCATTTTGTAAGCTTCCCATTTGCTGAAATATTCTTCACAGTAATATCTGTGTTCACTGCATTGCTTCCAAGTATTTAAAATCCCCAAAGCAGTACGCAATTCGTGTGTTTTATGCCATTTCAACAGAAATGTCTAAAGCAATGTTTACCTTTGCTGCTTATGGATCCCCAAATAAGACAGCTTGCTTCATTAGTTGAACGTCCCTTGAAAAACTTCTCGAACCCTCCTTGGGTCTAACGCATGGTTATTGTTGTATATTCATTTTGCTACTTTAACAAGGAGCAACCGTAGAGGTGTCAAGCCACAAATAACAATGGTGTCTAACTTCATTAGACCATGAAAACACATGGGTTATCCTTGGAAACAAGTATATATATTTGTTTAATTTGTTGCAGCAGCATCTTGAATTATATGTATCATGAGAGAATATAAAATCTTTTTCATGTTTTTCACACATTGTCAAAACTTATCATTGTTTTCCATTCTTTTAATATTATGCTCTCTAAGAGATGTAGCCCCTGGCTTGCCCAAAAGTCTGGTGAAACAAGTGTGATCTGACATGTAAGACTGGCCATCTATGGACCTTGGGCATCAGTGTTACAGAGCATGATAGGTGTGTGGGGGCCATAATGATGTTGACATTAATATGCTATTAATTCCTCCATGACTCTGGTAAATCATCTCCACCTTTTCTAGGTTTTGCATTTCCAAATTCTTGCCCCTTCTGTCTTACTAATTCTCCTTAATACTCCGCATTCCTTTAGCCTGAGGTGGAAAATTTATAAGTGGGGAGGGAAATCCTAAAAATAACTAAGTGGCACAATGCACTAAGACAGTCTAGCTTGGGTCAGTAGACATGTTTACAGCTGCAGAGCCTTATGCGTTCTCTCTTTAGACCAAAGAGTTTATCTTACACTCATCCTGTGTTGGTCTGTGAGTGGCCAAGACACCATTCAATGAGCGACCGGCAAACGCTCCCTTATGCCAGAATGCTTATTTATGGGGATATTAAAAACACTAGGTCTGTTATAGTTCTACTTGGAAACTTCAGATGCCTTTTCCTTTAACTTTGGAATTTGAATAAGATGGAAGAAGCACTTTGCGCATAATTGTTTCTTTAAAACTAAAGGCAATTGCAACACAGAAGAGGCCTCTTTTGGACAAGATTAGCCAACTTAGAGATGAAGACAACAGGGTCTTAGCTGTCAGTGAGATATCCCTCTTTGATCTTGGGAAATTCTGAAGGAATTTCTCATTTCAAAATAAGAATAAATACTCTTGGGTAAAAGGAAGGAGAGAAAATTTTTCAGGTCACCTTCCATTTTTTCCTTATAAACAAATTACAATCAGTTGACCTCGGCCTAGCATTTTGATTAAAAATAATTCAAGACAGGACTGAAAGAAAACACCAAGAAGAGCGTTTTATCCTAATCTTAGAAAGGCATATTCATATGACAATCAGCATAAGAAACAAGGAATTTGAATTACAGAAAAATAAACTTTAAACTGAAACTGCTAATATAATATATGCAGAGGAGACACAGGGCAGCAAATGCACAAATAAATGTATGTCTTTAGCCAGCATGTCAAGGATACCCAAAACGGCTGGTTTTTTATCTCAAACAGTCATGGAATAACAACTTGACAGTGTTTATTAATTGTTGAAATTGTTTAAAATAAGAGATTAGATTTTCACAAATTCATTTGACACAGATATAGCTATAAGTCCATGAGAAGACAGGCCTAAGGGAAAAGGTAAAATGAATTCACCTGTGTCTGTATTTCTCAACTAAACAAAGCGTTGGTTAATTTATTGTGAAGTATAATAAAAACCAATGACAATCATTGCATAATTAACTTGCCTCTGAAAGCCAATTATGGATCATGGAGAAAACCAAGTTCTACAATTGTGTGTATATATCATATAAAGATTTTATTTCCTAATATAGATCATTCATTATTTATTTCAAAATGTTAGGAATTTACTATGCGCTAATATATCATTTGAATTCTTGTATTTTAAATATTTTAAACTACATGTTAATTTTCTGAAATTTTCAATTAGTGTCCCAAGTTACAGAAAAAGGAATAACAAACATATGTTAAAATAATTAAATGGTTTCAACGGCATCTCTGAATTTCTTTGATATTATTATCAAAATGTTTTCTTCAATTCTGCTCAAAATCTTATTTTTCGCCCTAAGTCTTTGTCAGCTTATTTCAGTCTCATTTTTACATAAAACATACCATAGAGTTCTTAGCTTCAAGTGATGCAGTGTGAAAGGTGTAGAAATGCAAACACTGACCCTTAGCATCTTAACTTTACAGCAGGTCAATTTGTCCGGAAATTAGCCAACACCATGTTAGAGGCTACACTGAAATTCTAACCATGTAGAAAGCGAAACATATTTAATTAATTATAATCCAATCTGTCCAATATTCATGATAATGTATTTTTACAACTTGAAAGTAATTCTGGATTATGCGTCATAACTTATAAAACCTTTGGTGGAAAACTTGAGTCTTCCCCCATTAAAGGCAATTAATTAAGTAAGTTGCTTATAAAAGTGCATTAACTTGTTTTGGTCCATGGGTTCATCATTTAGTGACATGGAAGAACTAGTTTACTTGTGGTATCCAAGAGGCATGAAGAAAGACACCTCCAAAAAGTCCATTTTGATCCCTTACCCTGGGCCAGACAGGATGGCATACCTACCACCTTCTTCACTGATGCCACAGCTACCTTCTTCCCCTCTCACCCCTCAGGCTAAGGCTTAAGTAACTATAGCAGCTGTTTCCATGGTGTTTTCCTATCACATGGGTGCAAAGCACTGGGCTGCATAACTGGAAAATTACTTGTTTTCTGCCTGCAAATTTTTAGCTCCAAGATCTTTACACTCCACTGGAGAAAGGCTTTAATGTCTGAGTCAAGGGGTCACTTATTTGTTAGTTTAATTATTTATGATCAGAACATTTGTTCAGTCACTTTTCCATAGACCATTCTGAATCTAATAAAGGATATTAAAACACTAGAGATAATCTACAGCCTTCAATAAATCACCCCCAATTTGGAACTCCTTTGGTGAATATTGCAGGCTACCATGTGGGAGAAGAAAAAAGTCAAAACCAATTTAAAAAAGCAACAAAAATGAGTTTGTAATAAACTAGGTAGCTAACTAAAGTAATAAAATAGGACTGTTCTTCTAACTTCATTAACATGAAAATAAATTTTATTAAGATTGATATCATGCATTTTTTACACACTGAGTTACAGGAACATGAACTAAAAATAAAATGATCCCTATGATAAAGAGCCCTCATAGTCACGTACTTTAGTACAAAATATGATTTGACATCAAGAAGAGCTATGGCTTGAGATTACCCTTGTTTTCTAAATTTATCCCGTGTCCAGGCTTAATCACTGTTTCAATGATAATGATCATCCCCTTAGGTTCTGCAGAAATAGAATCTAAAGTAACAAAACAGAGCCCAAATCTCTGCAACAAACGAAATAACAGGCTTAAGTAAGAAAAATGAAAAGAAAAATGTTAAGTTGCTCATCTTTGATAACATACTGCCTATAACAAATGTCAGAACATACTTATTTGGTCCAACGTGCAATGTATTAAATGTGCTCAAATACAGAGAACACCAAGAAATGCAACAGGGAGTTAAAAAAAAAGAACCAGGGCAATAAGAAAATAGGAAAGCATAATTACATAAAATAGTGTACACTTCTGAATCTTTTTAATATATGCCTACAAATACATTTTGCTAACAGTGTAAATTTAATTTCCTCTGAGAATTTATTCAAAGAAGCTTTACCTGATTTTGTTCAGAAAATGCCAGGATGATTCCTTGTCATGATGTATTTGGTGTTTAAAGTTCCCTCTAATTCACACAGCAAGACAACATTCAATTTTCTACACTTCTGCTTAAGCATACGTAAAAGAAACACACTCCTCATGAGGTATGTTTACAAATATAAATGGAATAGTCACAGTGGAGCATGAATAAACCATTACATGCTTATTTCTCTACAGTGGATGCTAAAGAGAGAATCGAGTCAGCCATAATAAGAAATAAACTAAGAGCTATAGTTAAAACATAATAAAGAATTTTGAAATGCTTCTTTGCTTTGCCGATTTTCTCATCCAAATAGGGAAAATTAAATAATCTAGGACAATAAAATGTATACTGTGGCAGAACAAAAAGAATCCAAGGTTAAAAACAAGGACATGGCAGAATCTAAGGCCTCCAATAAGTAATACTCAGATATTGCAAGCGGTATACAAAGAGTTCAAACACTGTCAAAGTTAGGTGTGACTCGTTTAAGGCACACGAAGATTGTACCAAGGGAGACCCAGCAGGACCAGGGAGCCGAAGTGATCAATTTATTCCTGTCAAATACATTCTTGGAGTTTCAAATACGAACAAATATGATTACTCAGAATTTTATTTCCTTCTGCAAAGTATAAATCAATTATAATTATTTTGTTAAATGAAAATTCAATGAGAGTTACCAAGGAGCAATACAAGGAAAAAGGCAGACTCACCATCTCTTCGATTAAGCCTCGAAAACCCAGGGCCATGGCTGCTGGACAGCTCTGAGGAGCTGCTGAAAGATGACCTAGGCAAGGCAGAGGCCAGCGGGGCATCACAGTCACCTGCCGGGAAAAATACTCTGATATGGTGAACATGCAGATTACAGCTTGAGAGAAATAATTGTCCAAAAATATCTATGAATATATTATAGAATGTATGGCAATCATCACTTGTAAAATTCTTTTAATTTTTAAAATTTACATTGCAGTGTAATTTATAGAGTAGAATTCCAGAGAATTTATTTAATTTTTTTTAAAGTGTACAACTCTATTCGTTTTGACAAATGCATACAGTCATGTAACATGTAACCTCCACCATAATGAAGACATAAAACCGATCCACTGGCCCTCAAAGTTCCCTAATGTCCCACATCTTCTCAATTCTGCAAGTTGTCTGGGAGCACCACACATCCAACGTGACTTTAAACTCAATTTGATGTTTAGATATACACACACACAGAGGTAGTGTGAGTTCTGTGCCCAAACCTTGATAATGGCTAGAAATTCTTATGGTGCTCCTGCAAGAACCTGTGGGGGATGAGACAGGTGAGGAGCACAAGGTGTTCAAGTCAGAGTTATCTGCGTGAAGCCAGGACCCATGAAAGGCAACACCTGTAGTGACTGAACTGGAAAAATCCCACTCTGCAGAGGGAAGCACTAGGGGCCATTGAGCATTGCAGGGACTTGCCCTGTCTTTCCATGGACCCCTGCATGTCACCTTCATCTCAGGGTGACTCTATTGCTCGAGCTCTGGTCTAAAACAATTGCTGGGGGTTAAGTAGTGTTTGACCCAGATCACCTTATTTGTCATCAGACCATGAGGATCCTCAGGCCCCTCCTGCTCCTGGTGTTCCCCACCATCAAATGTGAGGAGCCCCTGGGACCATTCTCACCTTGGGTAGCTCTTTTCCCATGTGTAACCATGTGTAACAGAAGCAACCCAAAGGTCACCTCTGTGTCCTACAGTCCAATCCTGTAATCATTGTACTTTCAAGCATGTCACATATTTTCTCATAAAAAGAGTACCTCTTCTAGCATGGTTATTGATCTAATTATGTTAGACATAAATTTTCTGTCACACATTAGGATATTTCTGTAAAACAGGAATGCTATACCTTAAATACATCATTAGATGATTCTGAACTGCACATTTTGTATACACTGTTTTTCTTTGTGAGCAACTTGTTAAGTCAAAGAAAGAAAGCAAAGAGAATTAGCTAGATTGCTATGACTTAACAAAATGTCAGCTATGTGCAGTGAGACAGATAAAAGAGGTTGTCCAAGGTCTCTCCTGATTTGTTTAGTGGAGCAACAGAAAGAAGATTAAGTGCACATAATTTGCCCGAGTAAGGATTATTTCATAGAGAAATACTGGAATTATACCTACTTTTCTAAAAGCATGTGTTGTCATTAAGACAGAGTCATGTCTTTAAAACATGACAAAAGAAAAACTCAGTAACTCATTGCAAAGCATCTATTCTACAACAGGGAAAAGAGTGTTTCATTGCTTGGTAAAACATTCAAACTATTTGATACAGGAACATTTTTCTATATATTTCCTAGAAGTGACAATGTTACATTTATATAGGTAAATCAGACACTGGGACTTGTGGTTTTTTACAAATGAAAAGCAGCGTAATCTAGCAAAGAAATTGCATTTAACATCTTTAGCATGAAGAGCACCCAATATTTTCTTGCCAATCAAATGTGCAAAGCTGTTAAGAAAGGTTTGTTTTCTCTGCGGTTTCCTTAAATGTACCTCTCAGTGTTTATGTCATGAGAGAGGCTTTCTTGATTTCCCCAGCACACATGCTCTCTGGATAACACTGTGCAGTCAAGATTTTCAGACTTCAGCAAATATGCTACATGTGGGCTAAGAAAAATAGATAAATACTAATCCAACTGGCTAAGAAATTTACTTACATTTTCTAAAAAGGCATTTTAAAACTGTGAAGAAACTAAGATATCAGAAGGCAACTAAGGCTCTACTGGATCTACAGACGAGTCCCACACAGCCCCGAGTGGTCACAGCAGGATCCAAGCAGGAAGGCCACCATTCAGGGAATAGTGCCTCCTAAGCCCGTCTGCCTGACATTATTTTCTCTCGTTTCTTCTGGGAAAGAATAAAACAAATCCAGGGACATCTAAAGAAGCATTGACTTTTTTTTGGATAAAATCTATTCCTACATCATAAAAGCATGACAGCTGTTCTCATGATGCCTCTGTCCTGCAGTATCATGCAATACATAAACAGCACTGGGCGTTTCACATGTCCTTGGGATTCCCGGCTGACATGTCTAACTCTCTCTGTGGAATCATGAGCTCTTGAAGGCACAACAAAAGTCTTTCCCAACTTTCTGTACTCTATACCTAGCGCAGAATCTGAAAGACAGAACGTGCTCAATAAACTTCAACTTAATATTTACTAAATATGTAAAAGAGAATTATTAACCAATAAATTTAATTAAACTTAGTCTTCCTAAGTTATCAGAGTACATTTTATTAGAGTTCAAATACAAGGGGCCTAGAGATATCACAGATTCACGTCTCTAATAAAAATAATAACAAGATCTCAAAAGAATGTTGCAAATAGGTGTAATAGATAATACTGTTATTCTTTCCCTTGATGTCTTTCTAATTAATTTTCCAATTGTGTGTTTCACCAGTTTCAGATGATTTCCAATAGGATTAAGGTCTAAAAGTAAATCTGTAAAGACAGCTGGAAACAAAATCATTGAAATTTTCAATTTTGCCTTTGGAAAAGTCAAGAGTCAATAGCATGTGTTTGCCAAAGAGGCACCTTATAATAAAGAAAATTTCTGGCACAGACTTGAATAAATCTTGACCTTTATAAAGGTAATAAATTTTATAAAATAAAAGAACCTATCTGGTACCTAAGTTTACTTATTGTTTTTTCCCTATCATTTTGAATTATGTGAACACTTTCTTCCTAGAAAGAACTGTACACTACTGAGATTCAGAAGGGAAAATACAGTGGGCATCCCATAGTGTTACAGGAGCTGGATCTCCCTCTTCCCCAGTTTATTTGGAAATCTGGTTAAGATTCACTATGTTTCCTTGTGCTTGGTTCACTATAGTGGGTTCCAGGGCCTTAATGTGCAATTACAAGCATTTATTATTTCATATTTATTCTCACCATCTAAAGGCAGAGATTCATTGCTACATAAGTGTATTTTATTATTGTTCTCCTAGAAGATCATGGTTGAAAATGATATAAAATGTTTTATTCAGGGTTATTTTATATTTGTTCAAAATGGTGGACTTCCTTAAAAATCACATGTGTTAAACTGGGTAATAGCTGGATTCATACTAAAACTTGCAGATTTGAGGAAGAGAAGCATTTGTAAAATGCAGAGAATAAACAGAGTATAGGGTGGTGAATTAGCTGAAGGCTCAACAATGGTTTAGAGAGAAGCAGAGATAAACCCACAGGAGACCCTACTTGCCACCTTCCAAGCAGCTACCTCAAGTGACAACCTTGAAGATGCACACTAGACCAGAGGGTCTTGGGCTCACTGCACTTCCGTAGGCTTGATTTGGTCTCAGTGATTAGCTCTGCCTAGGGTTCTTCCTCCCCACTCTATGGTCTTGATTTGTCCCCCATCCCTCTCAGCTTCGCACCTCTCCTTGAAAAGTGTTCCCAGCATGCTTTTTGATTCCCAGCAGGGAATCACAGGAAGCCAGAAGAAATGAAGAATAGAATTCCCCTTAGAGCCTCCATAGTGAGTGTGGCCTATTGTAGGCAGTATGCCTCTCTGAAGGGCTTGGGTCAGAAACCATTTCTTAGTATTATGTTCATGAAAGACAGCAGAAGATTAAAATTAGCCTATGGGCTTTCTGTATACAAATCAACATTGCATTCATAGGTCTGCTAGTTTAAGACAATTTTTACCACATGAATATAAAAAATGATTAAAAAATTAATTTGAGGAATTGCCCTTACCTTCCTAAGGCAGAGATGATATACTTTTCAAAACAGCATTTCATCTGAGTATATTAATTCTTGCACTTATTTAATAAAAGTGTGTTGAGCACCTACCATGTGCAAAGCATTATGGGGCATAAAGACAGACACGGTTCTAGGTTCAAGAAGTCCAGAATCTAACATGGGAGGGAGAAGTGTAAATATCTGTTATAGGAAATAAACAGAAGAGCAAAACATTTAGATGCTACCATTTATTCCCAAACATAGGGAAGCATCATAATTGTTTAGGAATAAAACCAGCCTCTGAAAGAGCAAACACTACTGGGGAAAAGATGTGTATAAAAGTGCTTCTGAAAAAGATAAACATAAACCATGCATTTTCAAACAGCAATTCATTGCTTTGGGATCTGATGATAAGAATGAAAAATAAAAAAGAATGCATGGATGACACATGGACAGATTTGGCCCTATCTGCAGAGGAAATGGGAAAAGCCGAAAGGAGAGGTAACAACTGACCCTCTGGGGAGAATCTTTACATTTAAATGAAGATACCTTCTGGCATCTCCAGATAAAGCTCTGAATTCATTACAGTATTACTTAAAGGATTTTATTAAAAGACCAAACCACACTGCACTTGTGGTTCAATGCCTTTATCAGAGATGAATCTTACCATTTGTTAGGATAGGCTGATAGTAGCTCCCGAAGATATGTGTATGCTCCAATCCCTGGACCCTGTAAAGGTTACTTTAGGAGGTAAGGCTCTCCAAATGTGATGAAAGACCTTGAGATGAGAAATTCATCTTGAATTATCTGGATGGGTCTCAAATGCCATCAGAACTGTCCTTGTAAGAGAGATACAGGCGAGGATGAACAGAGCCCCACACAAAAGAGGGTATGAAGATGGAGGCAGAGGACGGAGTGAGGCAGCCACACGGCAAGGCATGCGGCAACCACAGGAAGTGGAAGAAACGAAGAATGGAATTCCCACCAGAGCCTTTGTAGGGAGTGTGGTCCATCTTGAGTTTGGACTAGGGATACAGATGCGGAACTTCTGGTCTCCAGACAATGACAGAATAAATTCTGTTGTTTTAAGTCAGCCAGTTTGTGGTCATTTCTCACAGGTGCTTAGGAAACTAACACGCTATTTATATGGAATTGCATATTTGATATCTTAGGGGAAATGCAGGAAAGTTCCACTCAAAATAGGATTAACATCCACTTTGAAATGCACAGATAGGCAATTCCTTCTGAGAAGGGCTTCAAGATGCTAAGCTGCTCTGCCAGGCTCATATTTGGCAGCTGCACTTACTCTTCACTGTGAAGGAAGCGAACCCCTGTGTCGGTAGAACCTAAGGATGGAAAAAGAGTGGAAGGGGCCCTAGAACTGCTAATATGAGGGGGTGGCACCTTAATCGGCTTCAAATTATC
This sequence comes from Cacajao melanocephalus, assembly GCA_963573385.1. Classification (NCBI taxonomy): domain Eukaryota; kingdom Metazoa; phylum Chordata; class Mammalia; order Primates; family Pitheciidae; genus Cacajao; species Cacajao melanocephalus. The sequence goes on from CAUYLG010039913.1 coordinate 20,028, forward strand.
AGAAAAACACAAAGCCTACTATTTAAGAGTTCAACAGATGGTTACTGTGTTATCACAGATGCATAGAAAACCTCTTCGTTCTAAAACAATAAATAAAAAAGATTCCTGTCCCTTCTCAGACTGTCTCAATTAGGTAAAATTCACAAACTCCACAGCATGCTTCTCTCTAGTTCCACACATTGAACTGGTATGGAGGATGGCCTCAGAAAACGAAATCATAAACAGGGAAGGGGGTGTCCATACCTTCTTCAGGCCACGTCTGCGATGTTCTGGATACGGTGCTATTCCATCCTTCCCATTTTATCAGCTGAAGTCCTTAATGTACCTCAACATTATCTTAGTGAGAGGTCAAATAAAGCTTTTATTTAGAAGTTACTGGAAGTTTATCTTGTTATGAACCTGTATTGATCTATGCATTGCTATCTAAAGAGAATTCTTCAGAAAAAGCACACTGCTCACGGTGAACATAAGCAGTGATGGTCAGTGTAAAATCTACTATTTTCTATACAAAAACTTCTGTTTTACGTGGTCTTGATCTCCATTTGATGATCTTCAGTCACTGCCTTCCCTACATCTCACTCCATGGGGTCTGAAGGGGGCTCACCCTACCACCTGGGGCCAGCATGGGGGCATGACTCAGGCCCTGCAACTGAACACCATGCATGTCCCATTGGAAAGGACTGGTTCAAGGATGGTCAGGCAGCCCACGCTGAATTAGTGAGAGAAGAACCTGGGACTTTTGGCTTGAACTCTTGGGAAAAATACCCATTCATTCATTCAACAAATATTTGTTGAAAATTTATATTGTGCCAGGTGTTCCCCTATGTTCTGGGGATATCACTATAAACAACAGAAAAAGTCTCTGCTTTTGTGGAGCTTATCCTATCAAGTAGAATTAACAAATAAAGGCATAATATCTGTAGAACTGAACATTGCTAAGAACAGAAATAAAGGAAAACAGTCACGCTTCTAAGCTGGTAAACAGTATGCCTGAAGCTACGGCATAGATAGAGTTGCCCAAGAATTAGGCCAGTTGTAGATGAAAATAAAACTGCAAGAAGGAAAGAGACAGACTGCTGATGAAAGAATCTGATTACCTAAATTCAGCCTGGCTTGAATCAAGTGGTCACTCTGATTCCTTTTATTATTCAAGCCTATTTGATTTGAGATTTTGGTCGCCTGCAACTGAAAAACGCTCAGTAAGTACACTGTCCTGAGCCCCCACCCTTGTCTTCCCTCCACAGCCAATAAATTGTCAAGGATTATGTACTTTTTGTGTGTATATGGCAGCTTTTCCATTATCATTATCATCATCTCACTGTAGGTCTAATCCTTACAGCCAATGTTTACTTATGGACGTCCCCAGCAGCACACACACACCTTACATATCACCATAGCAGAAATGGTTTTAAACTATTGCTGAGTGCAAGTCACACAGACAGCCGTATCAACCAGCTCCAATGGATCCCCATTGCACCTGTTCTGAAATTCAAATTTCAGGTCCTGGCATTCAATTCTATCCATCATCTGTTTCCTGTCGCTCTTTGCACTACAGTCGAATCCCCACACATTTCTCAGATGTGCTTCCTCCTTTAATCAGAGTGGTCTTCTCACTGTTTCCTGGATGAGGGATGCATGCACCAACGCTCCTTGACCACCCATCTGATGACACTGCAGCCCCTTCTGTCTGCAAGTTCTCATCATTTATTATCTTTGGCGCTCAATTCAAGTTTTGTCTCTGCCCTGAAGCCTTCTCACACATGTGAAGGCCCCAGTAAGGCTTACATACACCTATTATGTAACCACAAAAAATAAAATAAAATAAAAATTATTTCTATGCATCTCCGAGAGTTGACAGGATTAGGGTCTGAATGAGAATATAAGGGATGAGCAGGATACGGCTTCTTCCCAAGACATGTTACAGAGGAATGGAAAGAAGACTGTGTTAAACTTATATTCTCTTAAAGGGACCTCATGACCTCACAGGCCAGAGCAGGCTATGGAGCATCTGGGAGCAGAAGAAAGAGAACGTCAGTGATACTGAAGTAAGAGTTAAAAGATGCACTCCAATTACATTCTGAAGAGAGACCCCAGCAAGACCACTGGCATCAGCTAGATTTTTTTCAGCCCAAAGTCATAAACCTGCAAAGTATCAGACCTTGTTCACTGCTCTGTACTTGGCTCTAATATGGTTAGTAAGGGGCAGTGTCGGAATCCTTCAGAAAATAATAACCAGAACATCTTAGAATTTATTGTGCCCAAGGAAGGCACCCTGTCAATAGACAAGTGTTTATTTGAGACCTCAAACAGATAATCTCAAAACTTTAGAAAAACAGTAGGCATTATCCCATGGCAATAGGTTTCATGTCTGAATTTCAACTGTATTATTTCAAGCTACGTGTGTGACTTCAGAGGCAACTTCAACTTCAATTTTTTAACTTAAAAGGATAAAAGTATTTGAGAACACAATGGGAAACGTTACATAATACTACCTCGTAGACCTCTGAGGAACCAGTATACAAAGAGATGCTATTGTTGCGACTGAGGACAATATCCTTCACCAAACGTGAAAAACTACCCAAATGAAACCCAGAAAAACACTTCCACCAAAGAAGAGAGAAATGGGAAAAGTAACCAAAGAAAGGATATTTAGAATGAAAAGGAACATTAGTACAACTTAAAAGGAGGCAATATAAAGCAAAGTGAGCTAAAGCCTAGAACAAATTAAGACTTAGAAAAATTGCTAAATGCAATCAAAGAGGTTTTCTGCATGCTGGTAAGAAAAACCAGATGAATCTGCACTCTTGGACAAAGTTCATAAGGATAAGAAAATAGAAAGACAGACAACTTTTCTTTGGTTGCCACCAGCTGAAAAAGGAACTCTTCAGATGGTAAAATACAAAACAAATGCTGACAAGAAGGAATTGCAGGCTACGATGTTAAATTTTCTTTACCAATTCCAAACAAGTTTGTCTTCCAGTCTCAACACGGATTTCTAAACGAGCTTGTCTTTCAGTCTCAACACATATTTCACAGAATAATGAGAGAAGTTCTGGGTGGAAGCACCAAAAGAATAAAAGTGACCTGTGAGGTGCTGTGGAGGTCTGGGACATGAGGCGACCCCAGGAGGGGAAATGCCCAACCAATGTGCCGAAAAGCTCAGCGTTATTACTGGCATTTGGCCGGTTTGCTGACTTGTTTATTAGCTGTCTCCTTATAAAGGCAATTTGATTAATCAAAAGTACAGATGATGTGATGGGTAATTTTATGTGTCAATTTGACTAGGCCAGGGGTCCCAGATATTTGGTCAAACATTATTCTGGATGTTTCTGCAAGGGTGTTTTGGGAGGAGATTAAACAATTTAATTGGTTGAGTAAAACACACTGCCCTCCATATGTGGATGGGCCTCATCCAATCAGCTGAAGGCCTGGATAAAACAAAAACACTGACCCCGTACCAGCACCAAATACGAGAGAATTCTCTAGAATTCATCTGCTGCAGCAGCTCTTCTTGCCTGTCGGCCTTCAAACAGAACATCCACTCTCCTTGAATCTCCAGCCTGCCAGCTCACCCTGTAGATTAGATTTACCAGGCTCCATAACCACCTGAGCCAGTTCTTTATATTAAATCTCCTATGTATATCCTATTGATTCCATTTCTCTAAAACAGATGCTATGAAGGAAATTTGGGGAGTGGTGGTTAAGAAAGAGAATCTGAATCCATATCACTTTGACAGGTCGGAATGCAGTTTGAGTCTAATTAAATGGTAAATGTTAGTTGCAGGGGATAAATACTTATAGTTGAGTTAAAAATGCCAACTGTAAAAGTAAAGGGGATTTTAGGTCAAAGTGGGCTTTTCAGCTTTATTTTTATAATACTACCCTGAATGCTATAACTCTGCTGACCCATTACTTCAGTCTCATCAGTCCCTATGTTTCCAGCAATCTGAGCTCACCACCCATTTATTCACATTCTATAGATATTGACTACTGCTCATATTCTGGGCATGGTGCTAGGTGCTGGTGATACAAAATACCTCTCAATTATATCACAGCCATGTGAAAGTGATATATTCAAAAGCTACTGCAATCCAGTAAGCCCAGTGTAATAAAAGAGGCCCATAAATGTATCTGTTATGGATTTTCCATTAACAGAGTGATGAAAGTGAGGAAGTGTGGTCAGGAAAGGCATCATGCCATTTTACAGTTTGGTTTGTAGTATCCCAAGAGAAATTAGGGAAAACATATTGTGGATTTTTCAGGGGAAAAAAAATATGCAAGGACATAGTGATACAAAAAAAGTTACATGCCCGGCTAAGGGAAGACAGTACCGTGCGGGCAGGACAAATGGGGAAGGGACTTGGTTACTCAGCAAAGCTGAGGAGAAAAACTGAAGATACTGGTGTTGTTTTTTTAGGAGTTTGAATTTAATATTGAAAAATTTAACAGTAAAATGCAGCATGAAGGCAAAACTTGCTTTCTTAATACAAATGTGTTAAAACTGAATAAATACATGGACTCACCCTGTAGACAAGTGCCCTGTGGTTATCAACTACACTGTGGCAGGTCACCTCCTCTGCCCTGCCTCGTACTTCTTGGCTCTGCTTTTATTCTGGCCAGTGCTGGGCTAACGGGCTCCTCAGTGTCATGTGGCAGCACCTTCCTAAGTGTTCTTTGGAAGTTGTTCCTAAGAAGTTCTAAGTGTTCGAGTTCTCTCTTTGTCTCTTGGTCTCTTAGATGTCTCGACCTGCGATGCCTACAGAAACCCAGTCGCAACCCATTCATTCATATTTCTCTCCATAGAGCCAGAGTTAGCACACCCCAAGAGCAGGACAGGACATCACTGGGCTGGACTTGGGATAAATGCATTCCTCTGCTATCTCTCAGAGGCACAGCCGTGAAACACATTCTACTGGCTTCCTGAGAGCTTCCCAGGGAGTTCACGCCCCAGTTGCTCACAGAAGTGATCAGCTCAATGATGCCCCCTTTTGTTGGATTTTTCTTCTCTATTCCATTCTTTCCTGTCTTATAAGATCACTTTACAAGAGACTACCTGCCTGTACAAATGCCCATCACAGGCTCAGCTTTCTCAGTAAACTGGCTAGGACAGTGGACTTTCCAGAATGGAATATGGGCAGTATTCTAAAATATTAAATAAAATGCAATAGGAAAATCAAAGGGATGAATGTCACATGACACGAAGAAGGAGGGAGAGGACATCTGCTTAGCGTGCCAAAAACAAACAAAACAAACTGACAATCAACCCTGGCCACCCAGGAGATGAGCTTTGTCACAGCAATTCTTCCTCAGATCCCAGAAAAGAGAGGAAGAAATAAATACAGTAGACTCAACTGTGCTATCCAAAAAAGGAAGGCTGCTCAATCTCTTTTCTAGAATGTGTTAACTATGATTTATGAAATGACATAAGCTATTTTTTTTTTGAGGCAGAATCTCGCGCTGTTGCCCAGGCTGGAGTGCAGTGGCGCAATCTCGGCTCACTGCAACCTCCTCCTCCTGGGTTCAGGGGATTCTCCTGCCTCAGCCTCCCAAGTAGCTGGGATTACAGGTGCATGCCACCACGCCTGGCTAATTTTTTGTATTTTTAGTAGATATGGGGTTTCACAGTATTAGCCAGGATGGTCTCGATCTCCTGACCTCATGATCCACCCATCTCGGCCTTCCAAAGCGCTGGGATTACAGGTGTGAGCCACAGCACCCATATAGATAAGCAAACGTTGCGATATAAAAATAGCTTATGTCTATTTTTATATCACAACGTTTGCTTATCTACAGGTAAGATCTTCTCACTATGTCTTATGTCATGTTATAATTATATTCAAGAAGAAGACAACCATTGCACAGACAAGTACGCAGTGAAGAACCGTGAAGAGCGCGATTTCACCCTACTTGCAAGCTAACAAATGAGGCTGCCAGTTTGTTTCATGGTTGCAGCAGAAGAGTCCCGGGTCAAAGCAAAAGACTGTATTACTTACAGCATAGCAAACAATACAAGCATCAGCATATTTGCAACAATTTCCTCGCCTCCAAGTCCTTTGGGGGAACAGGGATGGGCACAGACGGATGTGTGCACACGCAGTGGGTTACACTACAAATGAGGAGCCCTGAGCTTAGGGAATTCAAATTTTTCTATGGGTAGCAGGCATTGCTTGCCCTTCGGCAACTGTGCTGAAATAAATCTCTTATAGTTCAGTTGTATTGATAAGTGTGTTAAGTTTATTTATTTTTTTTTTTTGGAGACAGAGTTTTGCTCTTGTTACCCAGGCTGGAGCGCAATGGCGCGATCTCGGCTCACCGCAACCTCCGCCTCCTGGGTTCAAGTAATTCTCCTGCCTCAGCCTCCCAAGTAGCTGGGACTACAGGCTGTGCCACCAAGCCCAGCTAATTTTTTTGTGTATTTTTTAGTAGAGACAGGGTTTCACCATGTTGACCAGGATGGTCTCAATCTCCTGACCTTGTGATCCACCCGCCTCAGCCTCCCAAAGTGCTGGGATTATGGGCGTGAGCCACCGCGCCTGGCCAGCTTATTTTTATACATGAAGAATAGCAAATTATTATTTTATATGGTTATTCACGGTATCTCAAAATCTATTGATATTTTTATTAGCTTAGTTTTATTATAATTTTAAAAGACCATTTGGGTTCCTTTAACTGTTAACAGACGAGAACAAAAAGAGAGAAATTTGTTGCTTTCTTAAGGCTAAGTAACATCATTTTCTATTGAGGAACCCAAAACTTTTCCAAACTTTTACAAATGTTTATAAATTATAGGTTCTGCGACAGTTTGTGCTATAAAATTTCATAGGCTTATAAGAGCTTTCTTAACACAACTATGGACTTTTCTCTTGGTGTTGTACAGCAGTTCAAATTAGCACAAGAATCATAAACCCTAAATTTGAATAGCTATGTAATATTACACAAATATTTATTTTCCAATTTGATGTTGCATTACTTTTTCTACCCATCTTCTTAACAATAAATTCATAAATACCTTAACTATAGCAAATGTGAAGTTCTATCACAAATCCTTAAAGTTGAGAATCATCAAGCATTTAACTAGATTTCTATCACAGAGATACATTCTTCAAAAAGTCATCTAAAATAGGAAACCCAATTTGTAGACTCCTTAAAATTCATCTGCCACAACAGAGGCTTGACTTCAAATACTTTTCTCTTTGTCTTTGTGTTAATAATTGATTTGTCTGCAAAATTAAATTAGGAATCTATTATATCTAGTGGTCTTTAAATCAAAGCCCCTTCCCCATTCCTTATCTTGACTGCTGTGTTCAAAAAGACTGGACTCCAGGGACCCGTCAGAAGCTGGGTTAAACATAAGATGTCTGAGAGACACCCTTCTTTCATAGGTTGAGGGTATGTGTGTATGGGGGGTGGGGGGGGTGGAAAGTGGTTAACTGTATCAGAGTAGGCATAATACTATATTTTAAATCCTTCCTTCTGTTATAAATGTCAAGCTGCAAATATTCTCTCCTCCCAGTGGCAGCAAGTATAAATTCACTTAGTTCTACCTGTAGTTTTATTTAACATGCGACATTCAGACAGTATTTTTTAAATTTACTTACAATTTCTTCCCCTCCCACATTCAGCCAAAAAAATATACACTTACGTGATTGTTTTCCTGGGCACCCCAACAATTTAACTGTCCCTAAAACACCAGGTTCAACTTAAATTCTATTAGCCTGTCTGAGGGCTAAGATATCTAAAAATCCAAGACAAATTATCGTTTGCCTACATGGAGGCAGCTCTGATTTAATAGGTATCTAAAACTGATAGACAATATTTAGATCAAATCACTCCATCAAGTCAAAGACTAATTCAATTATTTGGTCAATTTCCAAAGAAATCTTTCCACTTCAGTCTGGAGTTCCATAAACATTGAGTTTACACTGAAAGGACAGTGAGGAGATCTCTTGAACAGGCCAGAAAGTTGAAGCTCAAGGCGTAGAAGATTTGAGCTACCAAGTCCAAACCTTCTAAAAGATTCTCAATATGTGTATCATTCCTCTAACTCTACATTTGCCTGAGAAACAATGACATCAATAAACTTTTTTCCATGGGATTTAGTTACAAAATAAGTCAAGGAACTACAAGTTATATATTCCTGAAAAATGTAATATTATATATACGTATATTACATACTCAAAACTTTGTAAAGCATATAAAGTATAAGCATATACTAAGTTATAAGGCATAACTCAATATGTTGATTTTAACCTAAAATTTTCTTAAGGCCTCAATTGCAAATGCTTTTATTGCCAATGAGGCATAAACACATCTGTGAATTAGAAGCAAGTAATATCCTCTGTTTTTGTGCTCCCAAAAAAATGTGGTTATACTTAATGAAAAGTAATTCAAACCACAGCTCTGGCAATATATATTAGACCATGTCTTCTTGATAATTTAATTCTTAGTAATAATTTTCATTGCTGCCTTAGTAAGTAGGTATGCTACCTAAAATACAATCCTATAGTTAGAAGGTTAAAACTATTTTTAAACCTCAAATGTTTTTAGGTTTCGTTCACTCTTCATATTATTACAACAAAAATGTTCATTAACTGGAACATAAGCAGTATCATTTCCAGTCCCCACTTTATGATATTTTTTTATTTTTATTACCAGAGTAGTCATTTCATTATAAAATTTTAACCAAGCTAAGCATATACTCCTGTCTTTAAAAAAACTAGATTTACTGTAGGTCTGTTAAGGCTATCACAGTAAGTAATGACTTTCACACTTTCCTTTCATATAATATCACATCACATCAAGAAGATATATGAAATCCTTGACAAAAGACTTTTAAAACAAACAATTCTATGCTTTATATGTCAAGTGGAAAAGGAATATATTTTCTACAGTGACAGAGAAGACTTGACATCTGTATGATCATGTACTGCCAAGCGTTTGCAAATGCTCTTACAATGTGGAGCAACCAGGCCTAAGGGCAAGCAACCTTTCAGTGAAGAGTCTCATCAAAGGTGCAGAAGCCCACTCCAGAAGACCAGATAACAGTCAATGTGACGGATTCATTCAGATATTCAAGCTTTAAAAAGTACTTCCAAGACTGACATAGATGTCCTAGGCAACAAACTTCCAAAAAAGAATGGGGAACAATCCCAAGGTCAATTACATCTTTGTCATTCAGAAATCCAAGCTGATTTGATTTAGAGTCATAAATAAATGAACTGTTATTTCTCAATAATTGTTTGATATTTTTCAACCTCTTTATTTTTCATCTACATCTCTTAGGTAAAATGCATCAATTTAACTATATTAAGTTTTTATATTGGTCCATGTTTTTCTTTAAACACAATGTTTAATGGTTTTTTATTTTTTTATTTTGTTATGTTTTGAGATGGAGTCTCACTCTGTTGCCCAGGCTGGAGTGCAGTGACATGATCTCAGCTCATTGCAACCTCTCCCTCCCAGGTTCAAGCGATTCTCCTGCCTCAGCCTCCCAAGTAGGGGACTACAGGTGCATGCCACCATGCCCAGTAATTTTTGTATTTTTAATAGAGACAGGGTTTCACCAGGATGGTCTCCATCTCTTGACCTCATGAGCCACCTGCCTTGGCCTCCCTTGGCCTCCCAAAGTGTTGGGATTACAGGCACGAGCCACCGCTTCTGGCTCGAATGGTTTTTTATGGTAATAATTTGATTTTGAAACAATCTCAAATTTACAGAAAACATGGAAGAACTATGCTAATAATATCCTGTCCTGTTTCAGTTCAATTACCCCTGAGTACTTCAATGTGCATTTCCTACAAAAAAAGACGTTCTCCTACATAACCATAATATGATCATCACAGTCAGCAAAGATAAATTTCCAACATTTAATCCTCAAATCTTGTTCAAGTTTTACCAATTCCCAATCATGTCCTCTACAACATAAGCATTTAATTCAGAATAGTATTTAGTTGCCTTGTTTTCTTAGTCTCTGTCAATCTGGAATGCCTCATTCCTTACCCCTCTCAACCTCTGACAACTTGCTAGGTTACCACCAATGCTGTCTCTCATATCTCCAGGTCCCCACCCTTGCTACATGTGGATGCTTTCCTTACTATGCCGGTTTGTGAATGCTCTGCCATGGCCCTGAACCTCCCCAGTACCCAGCACGGATGCCTAAGCTCCACTGAATGACTTCGGAGTGAATTGCTCAAAAAGAGAAGGGGAGAGGAGGAAGAAGAAGAATAGCAAGTAATTTGATTTTTTTTTTCATGATCGAATCAATGTCTTGGAATTGATTATCATTTCCATGGGCTGCTTATGCTTCGTACTGTTTGTATAGAGTCTGGAGAAAATGAATAAAGGCATCTGAAATTCCTTTTTTTTCCTTTTGAGACAGAGTCTCACTCTGTTGCCCAGGCTGGAGTGCAGTGGTGCAAGCTCAGCTCAATGCAACCTCCGCCTCTTGGGTTCAAGCAACTCTCCGGCCTCAGCCTCCTACGTAGCTGGGATTACAGGCACCTGCCACAATACTTGGCTAATTTTTTTTTGTATTTTTAGTAGAGACGGGGTTTTACCATGTTGGCCAGGTTGGTTTTGAACCCCTGACCTCAAGTGATCCCCCTGCCTTAGCCTCCCAAAGTGCTGGGATTACAGGCATGAGCCACCGCACCCAGCCTGAACTCCATTTAGAGTACCATTTGACACCAAAACTAAGAATCTGTTACTCATCTGTAGAATCTCTCTTTAAATGGTATTACTAAAGTCCAAAATGAAACATCTACAAAAATAATTATTCCTATACTCTGTGAGATCTCTTTCCTGACACATGTCACATCATAAATGAGTTTCCTAACTAACCCACACACACTCCATAGTAGGCTTACCCTTCTTTCCCCAGGCTGGCTGGCTGGCAAACTTGAAAAAAACAACCATTTAGGGGAAAAAAATGAAGCAATTAAAATTAAAAGTGTTTTAGGCTAAGTAATGAATAAATTAACCCACTGAAAAGTTACATCAAAGGCTATTACTCAGCATTTTACTAATTACAGGAATTTCTGCAAAATCTGTCCAGCCATTTGTTTATATATCCCTGGAATCAGTGTTCAGAGTTCAATCATTCTCTTGATTCTTCCTATTGTTTTCAGGGACTGGATGAGAGCAATAAGTGACCTTTCTCTCACTCTCAGGCAGGGAGACAAACTGATAAGAGTAGGAAAAGAACTCTTACATAAATTATGACTAATCCAACTCTTATTATGAGGCACAAGTATTGATTAATCTAAGCTACAATGGAAGTCAGATTCTCCCCAGATCCCTTCTCCCACTCCACAATGTCTCGTGTTCAGAAAGAAATGGCAGGGTCACAAGGATGATGTTAACATGAAGAGATGTGTTCAAGTCTTTGTTCCTGTCCTTTGGTAATAAGTGAAAGATAACAGACAAAACAACATAAGGAAAATGCTAGACTCTAAGGATCTGTCCTCAAAATTTTATACCCACTTCCACTGAAAAGTTTAGAGGAAAAAACAGGTAACACGTTTTTTGCTTTTACATTAACCATCTTAAAATGCAAAGAATTCAGTCCTTTCTGAATATTTTATCTTCAAAAAGATGAAGAGGATACAGGATGATTCAAAGTAGTCTAACCAGACAAACAAAAAGCCAATCTATGAGCACTGAAGTTAGGAAAATAGTTCCCCTCATGCAGAATCCTCCTAACATAAAGTTTTCCCAGGTATTTGTCGGATCAACTAACATTCAGATGAACTGCACATAATCCTACAATGCCAAATGTTTAAGAGGTTTTTGTTGTTTTTGCTTTTTGTTTTGAGATGGAGTTTCTCTCTTGTTGCCCAGGCTGGAGTGCTATGGGCCGATCTCAGCTCACCGCAACCTCCACCTCCCAGGTTCAAGCGATTCTTGGGCCTCGGCCTCCCAAGTATCTGGGATTATAGGTGCCTACCACCACACCCAGCTAAATTTTTTGTATTTTTAGTAGAGACAGGGTTTCACCATGTTGGCCATGTTGGCCAGGCTGGTCTCAAACTCCTGACTTCAGGTGATCCGCCCGCCTTGGCCTCCCAAATTGCTGGGAATACAGGCGTGAGCCACTGTGCCCCACCGAGAGAGCTCTTCTCATGAACAGCCATTTCATGCCATCATCAACAGGCTGCCTTGGTGGGTGGCCAATGTGCTTCTGGAAAACCAGCTGTGAATAAGGTGAGCAAGTCATGGTGTCTACATGAGAAGGAAATTTCCAGATGTCCTTATTGACTTTCTTCTTGTTATTCAAGGTGGTTTCATAATTATAATTACATAGTTTTATCTGGAAGAATTACTTGATCTAAAAGGTAACTTAAAATTAGTAAAATTTATTAGATATGAGGATACTAAGTTTCATCAACGAAAGAGGACTGGAAAACCCCACAAAAGTAGTATTGAAAATCTGAGTCACTCAGTGACTGGCAAGAGCCCCGTCTGGTGGTAAGTCATTTGGAATATACCCTCCCCTCTTCCAAGAAGAAAGTTCACTGTCAATGAGAAGAGCTTAATGTCTATGGGCTTTTAATCCTTCCACCGGATTCCAAGCTAAATAACTATCAATACAACTAATCCTGAGAATAAATAGTAATCACAACTGCAAGAAAAACACGGGAAAGCTGGTGCCAGGGTCTCACTCAGATTTCATTGCTTTGCTTTTCTCCAGGGAAGTCTTTGTGAAGCCCTGTTTATTAAATAGTAAGAGTGACCTCTAGTGACTTATTTTGTTGTAATATTTTGCCAGTTGATTGGTGAATTACTCTAGCATGCTTTTCTGTAAGTAATTCATTTAGATATTTATTTAGGCCAAATAGCAGTCTCCATTACAATACCCAAGGATTTTGATTTGATGTAAGTAATCACATTTTATTAACAAAAAGCAGATGAAAGTTGAATCTGAAACATAGCACAGCATCTGACTGAGGAGGCCAGAGCTTGTTTTTGGGAGTGGCACACCAAGTGTAGGATTTACTGAGTCACAACTGAATGATGATGCACAGTGAGTGCATGAACCCATGTGCGTGCCTCATGTGTGAAGAACCCAAGCTTGAATCTGCAGGTAGAACAGCACTGAGCTATGGCAAGCTTTTCATGACAGCTTAGGTGAACTGCTGAAAGCTACCCTTAATTATCCTGTAATAATCTAAATTTCCAAACATGGCCACTAGCATTTATTGGAACTTATTTCAAAAAAGATTTTGGCAGGAGGAAGCCAAAGCTGAGAGAGGGGAGATGCCACTGAAAAAAATAAAAGTGATTTCAGAACAAGGAGGAGGACATTTTAAAAATTCTAATCTCACAGTTTGATTAAATTAATCAAGAAAGAAAGACAACTCCCTCATAGAGATTTACTCCAAGACAAAAAAAAATGTGTAATGTTGTGTAAACATTCTTATGTGTGATAAAATATGGGTACGTTACATTTTGCTCAACTGCCTGGAATATCATCATAATATGTGAATCACAGCCCTTTCTAGAAATAAAGGCTTCCTAGGTATTTACCAAATTAAAGGGGGGAAAAAAAAACAGGGAACCCAATAACAAATTAAATAATGTAAAATATTAGCATCCAGAGAAATAATTTTCAAGATCACCTAAATGGCTGAGTTTTGTCTTTAAGCTAGAACTTTCTACTATGAGAAACGAAGCCCCCTGACAGGGGTGTTCAAATGTTATTCCCTTAGTAGTTTGGGCAGGTTATTAATTTGGGGCTTTTAAATTTAGTTTCGCCTACAGGCGCTCTGTCCCTATAGTGTATGGGAGTTAATTAGCATCTTAACTCTGAAGCTGCCAAGGTTGGCAAAACTGCTAACATCTAAGTTGATGCAGTATGATGTAATGTCTGCCAGTTTTTTCCCTGTTAAGACTTAATTCCTATAAAATGTTACAATCCTAAAAAGGAATAAATGACAGCATTTGCAAGCTAATCTCTTATTAAGATGTTCTTTTCTGGTTTTACAGAAACGTCCAGTTTCTCAATGAATATTCAGATACAGAGATTAAAAAGTCAAAACATGCATAGTACATGTTAGACTCCCCCACAAGAGGAAAGTCTATTGTAAACGAAATCGTCTTTTTCGGGTTGCAATTCAAGAGCCTTTTTTTTTTTTTTTTGGTTCTTTCTTTTCAGGAGCATATTCTGCAAATCCACATCCAAATATTACCAATAATAAAAACACAAAGTTTTCCAGATAGCCTAGTGCAAGTTTTAGACCGTCTGCTGTACTTACGTGGATTTCCTGCTCCTACCGGGCTCCAAGTCTGAGTGGGGAGAAGGAGCAGCACCTTGAGGACCGCCCAGGCCACCGAAGCCATGCTCACTTCGGCCAGGCGCCCCGAGACCCGGGGACGGCTACGGCCGCTCAGCGTCGCTCCTGCTCTCACTCCGGGTCCCCCGCGCGGCTCCGACGCTGCTGTCTTCCCTCTCCGGTCTCTCCGGCTCTCCTCCTCGCGCACCGGCAGCCTCCGCTTGTCGGGGAGAAGCCCCAACCTCTCCTCCCCGCTACAGACGCTCCCGCCGAGCCGCTCCCTGCCCTAGGTCGGCCCCGCGGACTCGCGCCGCAGCTTCCCAGGGCGCTCGTGGCCGCAGGGCGCCGCCCCAGGCTCGGAGGCGGCGAGTTTGGGCGCGTCCCGGACACTAGGCGCGGGAGGCGGCCAGCGGCCACGCGAATCGCGTGGCGAGCGGGACGGGCACCCAGCTCCACCTGACGCTCTCCTCCCGACGCTCTCCTCCCGTTACACCCGCAGCTCCCTCGGTTCCTCCCGCCCACCGGGGCGGGGCGGGGCGGCCGCGGTGCGCGAACTCGCGCCAAAGACCGCGCTGTCAGCCTCTGCCTGCAGGTGTGGAACGCCAGGCTTTATCACTCCGCTATTCACCGAACGCAGGGACGACACCCAGGAAAACCCGGTCCTGTTTCAAATAGTGAAGATGGAGCAGAAATAACTGCAGCGTGTACTCGGGCAGACGCGCGCACACTTTCCCAGGAATTTTGACTTGTAGAGAACCAAGCTGGGAAGCGGGGCCAGGAGCAGGGCGAGGCCAATGAGCCGGGGTTGTGCGAGTGCAAGCCTTTATTTAAAGTTTTGATATTTTGTCTATTATGAATTTTTTTTGGTATTACATTCCATTTTTAAAATATTTCATTCATTCAACATTAGCATTACTTAACAGTTGCGCCAGAGACTAGTGTGTTAGTCCTTTCACCCTAGTCCTGGCCTTGGTGGAAGTCTAAAATTTACATTTTATTCCAGTCTCTGTCCAAAGGAGCAATCCCTGCAAGTGTAGGATGCAGAGCTCAGTCCAGCGGCAGCTAAAGCTACACTTCCTGGGCGCCTGCTGTGTGCTAGCGAGGGAGGGGAGGGGTCTTTCTCTTCCTCTCCTCCTCTGCTTCTCAAATTCACAGTACAGGCAAAGATCGACAAACTCACTCACATTACCACCACCGCGAGGTTAAAAAAAAAAGTTACTAAGTTTTTTGGATGATATCTCGAAGAAATAGCTTATTAATCTTCTCTATGTAAAGACAGGTTTGAAAGGCTTTTTCTTCATTAAAATGAATTCAAATGTAATACTAATAGAAGAATCTTACAAAGTCATTCTTGAATTATTAATTGGGTTCACTTAAACTACTTTTGCACAAGAATTCTGTAAATATATCCTCTTTCATTATAGAAAAAAAAGATAAATCTAAAGTTTTGATTGACAGATCAGTTGCCTTGAGTGAGACAGAAAGAGAGAAAATGGAAATCACTTGCTAAATTGGACCTAGAGTAAAACAACAAATATCAGTCTATTATTTTGTCCCAATTTGGCAAGCATCAGAAGGAGTCTTTAAAAATGTAAACTTGGTGGGGCGTGGTGGCTCACACCTGTAATCCCAGCACTTTGGGAGGCCGAGGCGGGCAGATCACAAGGTCAGGAGATCAAGACCATCCTGGCCAACATGGTGAAACCCCATCTCTACTAAAATACAAAAAAATAGCCGGGTGTGGTGGTGTGCACCTGTAATCCCAGCTACTCAGAAGGCTGAGGCAGGGGAATCCCTTGAACTAGGGAGGCGGAGGTTGCAGTGAGCTGAGATAGCACCATTGCACTCTAGCTGGGCGACAGAGCAAGACTCTGTCTCCAGGAAAAAAAAAAAAAGAAGAAGTGAAAAAAGCTGTTGTCAGAGCCTGGAAAACAGGAGTGAATAGGGAAGAAAGTTTCTGAGCCCTGACTTCTGAAACTCTCCTGTTTCTGTGGGTGTCTTTCATTAGCCAAAACCAACTGGAAGTCAGCTTGGAGAGAAGCAAGGTGACACTCGGGCAGGAAGGGTGACACTTAGGGCTGGAAAGGTAGAGGGTGGTTCTGAAGACCTCCACAAAGAATGGCCAGCACATCCCTGAACATTGACACTTATGAAATCAAAAGTGATCACATCATTTGTGAAAGTTTATTTTTGTTTTGTGTATTCATGTTCTTGAATGAATGATTTATAAAGTAATGGCTTAGTATAGAAATCTAAAGCTTTTATTTTTAAAATTATGAACTGAAGTAATTGTACTTACTAGAAATTAAACCAGAGCTTTGAAGTCAAATAGTTTTCTCTTTCTTCTATTTATATTAACAGGGAAGATTAATTGTGCTGAATATCATAGTTTTGAATGGAGCTTGTTATTAACATCAGGAAATCACCAGAGTCCACTCACCTTTCCTTATTTTTCACAGAAATAGAAAGATTGATGTTCTCTTAGAGCAAAAAGATGAGGTCTCAGTTCTTGTGGCCTCCTGACATCCATCAATATTTAAGAAAAACAATTCTCACATTTCAGGGCCAATTGGGAATTAAGTTGAGCTCAAATACAAAGGCAAGTATTCTTTATTAAAACATTATATTTTTTTGTGAAATCAATAAGCTAGTCTAAAATCTAATCCTTCAAAACTACAATATGTTAAGAAAACAAGTGAATAACTAGTAAACAAGTTGAAAATATCTCTCCAGTTTCTTATCACTGGCTAATTGGGAAGAATTGAAAAATTAGAGGAGGAGAAAATCATAATCAAGCTATTCCATTAGAAAGTTGCTTAATTGTTTTACTGAAATTAATTCTATAGGGAACTCTGATTGCATGTTTGATAAAGAACGTTAACTCTAATACATAAAATACCATATGTACTCGTGTATTAAAGAAAGCATTCTTCCAAATGTTTTCTTTTATATAAAAAGATAAGTCTTACCCTAAATGTATGTTAAACTTATAGAAAGAACAGTCACAGTTAGAATGTAATTTTGGGGACTAGGAAATCAACCCCAGGCTTCAGCAAATCAATGTTTTACCATAGAAGTGTGCTAATATTTAGTATGAAATCCCTTATGGATTTCAGATCTTTTCCTGAAAGCAAACTTTAATATAGCAGAGGTCATCTGGTCTTGGGCTGGAGATGGGGAGAATGAGAGGAGGAATGTAGTGTAAGGGGTAGAGTGTAGGGATGAGAGAGAGTAAAGAAAGGCATTAGTTAAATGTCAGAGGTGAATTTATTCACTCTGTAGTTTTGTCTAAACTGAAAACTAGTCCTTGCTTGAATGGGTTCCTAGAAAATGCTTCTCTCATGAGGCAAGAATAAAGTTATAATTGTAAAACTTCAAGCTTAAAATAATGAGACTCTATGTTTGGGGCATCTTTTTAACTCAGCTAATCTAAGGATATAAGAAAACACTGTTCCTATTTAAGGAGCAAAAATTGGTAGGTACGTGTTTGGGAGAATTTTTAGATTTGCCAGCATCCGTGTTTCAGAACACCCAACAGCCTCATGGCAAGCCTGAATTTCTGGATATAATGAAGCGGGGACTGTTTTGCCTTGAGTAGATCCAGTTCGTAAAGTCTCAGGGGAATAGCATGCTTCATGCCTGCCAGCAGACAAGCCTCAAAGTGCCTTAAGGAAGCACTTTGACCAGAAGGTAGATAACTCTTATTATAGGAGAAGGAATGTGTAATTCATCTCCTACTGGTAAGAATAGTTATTCCTTTTGCAAACACTGTAAATGTGCAATCTAGAAGCTAGAAATAAGTATGCAGTTAGAAGGAAGTCTTTTTTACATATGTAGTAAAACTACTACACTTTCTGCAGTGGTAAAGCTAAGCAGAGATTGTAAATCTAAGCAGAGAGGTATCCAGGATTGTGGTAGTCTGCACCAAGTATGCCTACATGATGGTAGAGCAAAAACAATGAAGATTACATGCAGGGTAGCGTCCTAAGAATATTAGATAAGAACAGCTGCAGAACAACTTATTACACATCTTCTGGTCCAAATTTCAAGAAACTGCTGCTGGATATAAGGATATAAAAAAAGAGAGAGAGAGAAAGGGAGAAAACAGAAAAGCACTCAATATATAACATATTTGGTTACACTTAATATTTAGGAAAGCCTGTGACTCTGAAATGAGATGATTTGGAGGTAGACTTTAGAAACAAAAGCAAGGCACTAAAGTTCTCTAAAAACCTTGGATCCTATTTTTTTATAACAAACCCAAGTATATCTTTTTTGATTAGCTTGTGAAAATTATTTGAGAATAATTTGTGAAAAGTTCCCACTGCTATAATATACTAAGAGCTCAATAAATTATTCATATTTTATTTTCATTAATTAAACCCAAATCCCATTAAGAACTTTTTCAAAGGCTGATAACCATTACTACAAAATGCTTTGTTGTCACATTTCTTTTCATTTCATAAATCAAATAGACCCTTCTTTTTCTCTAACGGTTATTTAAACATATTATGTTTCCCGGGAAAGGCTATGGTTAAATGTTGGCATTTTGTCCTTATGCTCCTATAGTTTCCTGTTGTAGCAGTGTAGAATGAAGTTATGTCAGAACAATTTTCACATAAATATTGAATAAAGTGGACTCTTCATGGTTCAAAGAGTTTTGTGCCAATACGTTTATTCTCTTAAGTGTTCAGTGTAAATTTATGAAATTTTAATATTCTCGCATAAACACCTAAGTGTAGTTACCATTAAATACAGATTCACAATCATGTTAGGACTGCTATTCTTTTTGTTTCGTATGATTTGTTCTTTTCAACTTCTTGTTTCTATCAACAAATCTAACAGATGGTAATTTGTCAAGTGCCAATTATGCATATGGTGCCTACTTATATAAGAAGTTTCGACACTAAGCTCATCTTCTATACAATGCTTCAGAAAAAAGGCAAATAAATTTTTAAGCTCTACATTCTTGGGCAAATTTCACCCTTAAACAGAAACTCAGCCAATTGTACTAATCTTATAAATAACCATTTTAGGGAGCCTAAAGTTGTCTTATCATTAAAGCTCCAGTTGAATCAAATGTCAAAGTATTGGTCTGACTGTTAAGTTTTGCTCTTCTTGGCCAGGCTGGAGTGCAATGACGTGATCTCAGCTCACTGCAATCTCTGCCTCCCAGATTCAAGCCATTCTATTGCCTCAGCCTCCCCGGCAACTGGGATTACAGGCACACGCCACCACATCAGGCTATTTTTTGTATTTTTGGTAGAGATGGGGTTTCACCCTGTTGGCCAGGCTGGTCTCAAGCTCCTGACCTCAGGTGATTCACCTACCTCGGCCTCCCAAAGTGCTGGGATTACAGGTGTAAGCCACTGTACCTGACCAAGTCAGATATTTTCATACCCCTATATCAATAATTGATACAGCAAGTAGACAAAAATTCAGTAAGAATGTAAAAGGTTTGAGCAACACTTTACTTAATCAACATGTATAGAAAATTCCAAATACCAATTGTCAGATACACATTCTTTTTAAATGTACACAGAATATTTACCAAAAAAAAAATATATGCTGGAGCATAAAATTAATTTCAGTGATGTCAGAAGAATGGCAGACTAGAAAACTTCAGAACTTTGTGCCTCATGGAAACATTAAAGAAACAACTACAAATTGGCTAAACTGACTTTTAGGAACTATGGAGAACAGCTCAAGGTTTACAGAAAACAAACAAACATCCAAACACAACGGAGCCACATTCAAAGTGGTAGAAAATTGTATGGCATTTTTACTTGGCTTTGCCACACTCCATCCCTGGAATTGCACAGAATGGTCTCAGCAAAGTGATGGCCAAGCTCCCAACTCCTTCCCTGGAATTGGAGAGGGTAAAGCAGACTTTATTTTGCAACATTCTAACCTGTCTTGGAGCTCCATGTTGAATTAGTCTCTGTTTTTCTAACTCATAAGTCAGACAGCAAAGATCAGAACAGTTCAGATCTCAGGCTATGAAAACCAATAGAAGACAACAAATGTAGCTTGTGAATACTGCTGTGAAATGCATGACAGACCTGCACATGCCCGAAGCAAGAGATTACACATAGAGGAATACAACAGAATATGTGTGACCCTGAGAAGAAGCAGGGCTAGGACCCCTAAGGAAATTAAGACATTTTTTGAAAAGCTATGTACACAAGGAAAAAACTGAAGAAAAGCATACACAGGCCCAGGGAAAATGAAGTCTGATAAAAGACCACAGAAGATGAAAAAGCCTTCACACCAGGCTAATCTCAAGTCTCAGAGCCATGCCCTTCTAATTATTGAAGGGCTTAGTCTACAAACATTGGGAGAAGGAATGTCTTTTTTATTCTAAATGCCCCATTTTCCACAACAACAACAACAAATCACAAGGTGTTCAAAGAGACAAAAAAGGATGGCCCAATCAAAGGAAGAAAATACAGTTGCAGAAACTGTCCCTGAAGAAACATCGACATTTGAAATGCTATACAAAGACTTTAAAAACAACTGTCTTAAATATGGCCAAGGCACTAAATAAAAACATAGATAAATAACTAAAAAATGAAGAAAATAATATATGAACAAAAGGAGAATATCAACAAAGAGATAGAAATTATTTTAAAAGGACCAACAAGAAATTCTGGAGATGAGAAATACAAATGTGAATTAAAAAATTCATGAGACAGCTTTAACAGAAGACTTTAGCAGGCAGAAGAAAGAAGCAACAAACAAGAAGAAAGATTATTTAAAACTTTTAAGTCTAAGGACCAAAAAGAAAAAAAAAATTGAACAGAGCTTAAGGTATTTAAGGGTCACCATTGAGTAGACCAGTTATTCATTACAGAAGTTCCCGAAAAGAAGAGAGAAAGAAGGAATCAGTAATTTATTTGACAACGTAAGTGTTAGAGGCATTTGAACCAGAGTGATTCCATTTTGAGTGAGGGCTAGGAAAATGAGGCTGAGACTTGCTGGCATGCATTCTCAGAAAATTAGGTATTCCTAGCTTCTAGATGTTTATAACTTAATGATCCTCACTAAAACAGACACAGACTTGGGAGTGTCCGGATATCCCAGTATCTGGAGAATGAGGACAATCCTAATTTTGCTTTAAAGATTCCTGTAAAAGATAGTAATTAAGAAAATTAATCCTTTATCACAAACTCTTGTAGGAGAGCACATCTCCCCATATATTCAACCATTGTTCCTGCTCAATTAAAACACGAAAAGTAGAAAAAGTATGTGACACAAAAATAAGAGCTAAGAGCAAGGACAGCAAGGAAAAATTATTAACAAATATGGTATGTATTAAGTCAGCTATATCAATAATCATCTTAACTGTCAGTGGTCTAAAACACACCAATTAAAATACAGAGACTGTCATAGTAAATCAAAAAACAAGACCCAGCTGTCTACAAGAAACCCACTTTAAATTTGAAGACCCATAGAGATAAAAATTAAGGTGATGGAAAAGATACTGAGGTAAGTTATAAAGAGTGGTCATAGCCTCCCTTAGAGGAGAACAAAGTTGCTAACTAGATGGAGAGAACAAACTACCCAACAATGCACAAACCACATCATGGGGTCATGGTTAGGACATCCTGCAGCAAGGAGGTAGAAGAATAGAATGTAGAATTCCCAAATTCACACAAGCACAGAAACCCATGATTAGTGTCCCTGCACTGACCTATATTCACTACAATAGTAAAAGAAAAACACCTCTCAGTGGAGATTTAAGATGCTAATGAGACATGCAATGTAATACTAGCATGTACAACCACAGCACATGTGCAGCCAGGGGACCACCCATAACATGCTCATCAGCAACACCCCTTCCCACCCCTCCATGAATAATCATGTAAATCTCCCATTAAGGGTGATCCCCCAGCATCAGACAGGGCTGTCTTACCTTTGAGTAGCCCGCTCTGATCAGCTGTCAGAGTGTACTTTTGCTTTGCAATAAACTCTTTTGCTTACTTTTATTCTGGACTCGCTCTCAAATGCTTTTGTGTGGCAAAGTCAAGAGCCTGAAACAGCCCACTGGCAACAATAACACTCTAACAGTAATCCAAAGAAAGCAGGAGTAGCTGTATTAATGACACGTCCCACTTCAGAACAAGAAGAATTATCAAAAATAGACTAATTACATAATAAAAATGGAGTCAGCTCTCCAAGAAGAAGTAAGAATCCTTAGTGTTTATGCACCTAAAAATGGAGCATCACTATATGGTAGGCAAAAACTAGTAGAACTTCAAGGAAAAATAGATGAATTTACTACTGTATTTTGAGACTTTAACATGTTTCTACTAGTAATTAGCAGATTAAGCAGGCAAAAAATTAGGAAAGACATATTATAATTCAACAGCGACATTAATCAACTGCATCCAATTGACATGTATAGAATAATTCACCCAACAACAGCAGAATACACATGCTTCTCAAGCTCCCATGGAATGTTTACAAAGACACATCATTATCTAAGCCATTATAAAACACTTATTTAAAAGCATATGAGTCATGCAAATTATGCTCTATGGCCACAGTGAAATTAAGCTAGAAACCAGCTTTGGAAAGATAGCTGGAAAATGTTAAAATACATGAATACTTAACATTACACTTCTAAATAAAAAAATGGATCAAAGAAGTCTTAAGAGAAATTTCAAAATATTTCGAACTAAACGAAAATGAAAATACAACTTTAAATTTGAAGACCCAGAGAGATAAAAATTTAAGAGACGGAAAAGATACTGCAGTAAGTTATAGAGGGTGGTCATAGCTTTTCATTTTCAATTACATCTCACAAAAGTATATGAAATGCAGTAAAACAATGCTTTGATCAAAATTATAGCATTGAATGCAAATGTTGCACCCCAAGGAGGGTCTAAAATCAATAATCTAAGTTTTTGCCTTAAGAAACAAGTAAAGGAAGAACAAATTAGACTAAAAATAAGCAGAAGAAAAACACAAGAATCAATAAAATAGAAGACAGAAAATCAATAGAAAAAAGTCAACAAAATAAAAATGTGATTCTTTGAAAAGATAAATAAAATTGATAAATCGCTATCCAAAGTAAGAGAGAAAAAGAATGCAAGTTATTAATATCAACATTTAAAGAAGAACCACCTCTATAGATTCAATGGACATTAAAACATTAAAAAATAGTGAACAACTTCATAGATCTGATAACCCACATAAAATGCAGCACTTCTTTTTAATGTACAATCTACCAAAATTCACACCAGGAGAAAAAGACAATCTGAGTTGCCCTACGTCTATTAAAGGAATTGAATCAATAATTAATAAGCTGATAAAATAGAAAGTACCAGGCCCAAAAGAGTTCCCTGGTAAATTCTAACACTGACAAAGAAAAATTATAACAGTTCTCCAGAATCTCTTCTAAAAAAATAGAAGCATAGAGAATGCTTCCGAAGTTATTCTATGAGGTCATTACTACCACAGACCAAAACCAAAGACACTACAAGAAAGAAAAACCGTAGAATACTATCTTTCGTTAAGATAGATGCAAAAATCCTGGACAATGTATTAGCAAATTGGATTCAATAAAGTATAAAAAGAGGATGAAGTGGCCTTATCCTAATTATGCAAAGCTAGTTCAACATTTGAAAATAAGCTTATGTAATTCATCACATTAACAGGGTAAAGAAAGAAACAAGATCATATCAACAAATGCAGAAGAACATTTGACAAAATCTAACATCCATTAATGATAACTCTCAGCAAATTAGGAATAGAGGGAAACTTCCTCAAAGCGACAAAGAATGTATATAGGAAACCTGCAGCTAACATCATATTCCCTGGTGAGAAATTAGATGCTTTCCTGGTAAGATGAAAAACAAGGCAAGAATGCCTGCTCTCACCTCTCTTACTCAGCATCATCCTGAGGGTCCTCACTAATGCAATAAAACATGAAACAAACATAAAAGTTAAACAGATTTCGAAGGCAGAAATAAGACTCTCTGCTCACAGATGGCATGATTGTTTATGTAAAAAATCCCCCAAAATCAATCAAAGCATTTGTGGAACTAACATATGGTTATAGTAAGGTTGTAGAATACAATGTTAATATACAAAAGTCAGTTGATTTCTTACATACCAGCAATGAGCAATTGGAATTTGAAATTAAAAGCATAATACCATTTACATTAGCATTAAAAAGAGAAATATTTAGGCATAAATCTAATAAAACATGTACAAGGTTTCTATGAGGAAAAACTACAAACTCTGATGAATGAAATCAAACTAATTTCTGTATGATTCCAACTATATGACATTCTGAAAAATGAAAAATTATAGACACAGTAAATAGCTCAGTGGTTGCCAGGAGTTTGAAGGAAGGGACCAGGGGTAAATGGAACTCAAGCGATTTTCAGAATAGTAACACTGTTATGTATAACACTGTAATTTTTGATATATGTCATTATATATTTGTCAAAACCCATGGAAAGTCAAACACAAAGAGTAAAGCCTAATATAGACTGTGGGCTTTAGTAATTAATGGGGTATCAATACTGGCTCATGGATTGTAACAAACGCACCACACTAATGTTAAAAATAGGAGAAACTGCAGGGAGGTATATGGGAACTCTCTCTATTTTTCTTTCATCTTTTCTTCTGTAAACTTAAAACTTCTTAAAAAATGAAGCATCTTATTTTTAAAAATTATCTAAATACATTAATAAAAAGTGAGAAATTCACAAAGTAGATACATGGAGCAAAAGCAGATAATGCTGAAAGAAGAGATAGACAAATCTACAATTATAGTTGGGGATTTCAACCTTCTCAGAAAATTTGTATAGATATAAAAAAAATGAACAACACAATTCACCAACAGGATCTAATTGATATTAATATACATATATTTACCCAATAAAGGAAACTCCAATAAGATTAAAAACTGATTACTCATCATAAGTAATAGAAGGCAGAAGAAAATGGAATGACTTATTAAAAGTGCTGAAAAGAAATAAGAGACCAAGAATCTTATATCTAGCAACTATAGTCTAAAAATAAAGATAAAATAGACATTTTCATATAAACAAATATTGAGAAAATCTGTTGCTGGAAGATTCATCTTAATATTTATTAACACTAACAAAAGATTTCCAGGCTGATTCCTGATATACATTCAAAACAAAGAGGCCAGTAAATTGAACTTTATAGATAATTGTTAAAGAGAGTATAATTGCATATTTTGTCTACTTTCCTTTCTTAAATAATTTAAAGTGCAATTGCAGAAAATGGTATGTATGCACACATATTGTTGGGTTTATAACCTATAGAAATGTAATATATTTAACAACAATGGCACAAAGGATATGAGCAGAATCAAATCTATATTGGACCAACCAAGAAAATGACACCAGATGGTTTTTCAAATGTACAAGAATAAAGAGAAACAGAAATGGCAGAGAAGAAGATTAATATCACAAACTTTATAAATATACACTTGTTTTCCCTTCTTCCTCAGCTTATTTAAAAGATGCAAAAATGGCTGGGCATGGTGGCTTACGAGTGTAATTCCAGCACTTTGGGAGGCTGAGGCGGGCAGATCAGGAGGTCCAGAGATCAAGACCATCCTGGCCAACATGGTGAAACCCCCTCTCTATTAGAAATGCGAAAATTAGCTGGGCGTGGTGGTGCGTGCAAGTACTCAGGAGGCTGAGCCAGGAAAATCGTGTGAACTAGGGAGGCGGAGGTTGCAGTGAGCCGAGGTCATGCTACTGCACTCCAGCCTGAGCAACAGAGTAAGACTCCATCTCAAAAAAATAAAAAAGAGAGAGATTCAACTATGTGCTATCTACAGGAGAGACACTTCAGATTCAAAGATATTAATGGACTAAAATAAAAAATATAAAAAGATATACCATGCAAACACCAACCACGACGGACCTAGAGTAACTATATTAATATCAGAAAAATAGACCTTAAAACAACAAAAATATTATTGGATGATACGATTTGGCTTTGTGTCCCTACCCAAATCTCACCTTGAATTGCAATAATCTCCACGTGAGAAGTACCCAGTAGGAGGTAATTGAATCATGGGGGTGAGTTTTTCCCATGCTGTTCTTGTGATAGTGAATATGTCTGGTGAGATGTGATGCTTTTATAAAGCATGCTCTCTTGCCTGCCACCATGACTGTAAAATGTGACTTTGCTTCTCCTTGCCTTCCACCATGATTGTGAGGCCTCCCCAGCCATTTCAGACCTCTTTCCTTTATAAATTACCCAGTCGCAGGTATGTCTTTGTTAGCAGAGTGGGAACAGACTAATACGTCAGAGATAAAGAAGGACACACTGTAATGTTAAAGAGACAATACATTGAGAAGGTATAAAAATTATAAACCTATGTGCACTGATCAAAATATTTCCAAAATTCACGAAACAAAAATAGACTGAATTAAAGCTAGAATTCAACAATAATAGTTGGAGATGGTAATAGCTGCAGACATCAGTATCTCACTTTTAATAATAAGACAAACTAAACAGTTGCTAGCAAGAATATAGAGGACTTGAGTAACAGTATAAACTAGCTAGATCTAACAGACATCGACAATACAGTATACCCAAAAGCAGAATATTACTCTCAAGTGCACATAGGATATTTCCTAAAAGAGATCATATGCTAGTCCAAAAACCAAACTTCAAAGAGCAGAAAATGATTGTCCTTTGATCAAAATAGAATTAAATTAGAAATTTAAAACAGAAAGAAATTTGGGAAAAGCATAAATATATAAAAATTAGCAACATACTTCTAAATAACCAGTGAGTCACAGATAAGACCACGAGGAAATATAAGCAGAAGAAAGGATATAATAAACATTGAAATAGAAATTAAAGAAATAGAAATAATGATAACCAACAAAACCAAGAGTTGGCTATTTAAAAAGATTAACAAAATTAACAAACCTTTAGCTACTCTTACAGGGAGAAAGAAAGATTCAACTTACTAAAATTAAGAATGAAAGAGGGAACATTGCTTCTGACCTTATAGAAATAAAGAGAGCTATACAAGATAATATGAAAAGAAAAGGTATGTAAACATATTAGATAACTTTGACAAAATATCAAATTCTAGAATAATATCTATCACTCATTTAAAGAAGAATTAGTGCCGTTCTTCACAAGCTCTTCAAAAATATTGAACATTTATTACAGCATTACTTATAATAGCCAAAAAGTAAAAACAACCCCAATGTTAATTAACTGATGAATGGATAAACACAATATGGTGTATCTATATATCATGTCCTGACCAATGAAAAGGGATGAAGTTCTGACACATGCTGCAACCTGGGTGAAAATATTATATTCTTGCAAATATCATGCTGGATAAAAGAAACTAGAAACCAAAGGTGCATTTTGTATTATTTCATTTCTGTAAAATCTCCCAGACAGGCAAGTTTAGACAGTGGTTGTCTAACAATGTAGGAGGAGAAGGAATGGGAAGTGACGGCTCATGGGTACTGAGACTCTTTTGAGGGTAACAAAAATGTTATAAAATTAAACTTTGGTGATGATTGAACAACTGAATGAATATATTAATATGTATCAAACATTTTAAGTGGGTAAATTACACAAAATTTAAATTATGGCTTAACAAAGCTGTTCTTAAAAAATGTACCAACAGCAGAAAGTTAGTTATAAATTAATCAGGAATAACAGTGCTCATTTTAATTACACTTATAATGGATGATGATTATTTTACTTGTTTTATTCTACAGGAAACAGTTTTAGATTCAGTGATTAAACAAAGGACTACCTTTACACTCTACTTATTTTTTAAGTAAAAAAATGAATTATTAAAAAGTGTATAACTCACCCTTCCATCTCTTTTACTTCTGCTTACTTTAGTTATATTTGGGGTTTCATTCAATATTGTCTATGGAATCTGTTTATTATTATTTAAAGGAAAGAGGAAATAAGTAGGGAATTAATTATGGAGCCATCCAAACAGTAAAAGATCTGGAAGATGTTGTGCTGACTTAAAGTTCTGCAAATGTTAGGAAAGTAAAGCCTTGATTGTCTTGGATTTTATTTTATAAATATTATTTTGTTGACAATATACTAAAGTACATACAACTAATTTAAAATAAAAATAAGGTATACGAAAACATGTAAGATGCAGCTAAAGCAGGGGTGAAAGAAAAATTTTTATTACTGAATGTTTATATTAGGAGTGATAAAGGCCTCAACCAACTAAATTCCTGCCTCAAACAACAAACAGCAAACAAACAAAAACAAGAAAAAAAAGAGCAAAATAAGACCAAATCAAGAAAAAGCATATTTTTTTATAACTTTCAAATTATCCTCTAAAAATAGTCATGAGTTCAGAATTTGGTGTACAAATTCTATATTATGTCTCCTTACTTTAAAATGCATTTTTTTCCTTGATATAAATGTATTATCTGTACTGCTATGAATACTGAAAAGCCATAACTAAAACTTTTTTTTAACTTTGCAAATAAAATAATGGAGAGAAGGAAGGATGGGATTCTCCTGAGATATTTAGATAAACGTTAGAGAGAAAGAAACGGTTCAAGTTGATATTCTGATAAACTTGATAAATCACATGGACAAATCTGACATTTATGAGAGTAAACGAAATGAAAAACAATATAACTTGGTGTAAAGAAAGAAGGAGATCAAAAAAGAATGCAAGGTTAAATAGTCCCTCATATTGGTCACAAGGCCAAAGCAGCTGGCTCAGAATGTCATTTACTGCAGTGAGAAAGTCTCACTAAATTTCCTCCTTTAAGGAATGACTTTGTTCTTAGGAAATCTACACTAGTGTATAGAAGTAAAGGGGTGTACTGTTTGCAACTTGCTCTTAGATAATTTTAAAAAAGGTGTGTGTATATCTGTATCTATACATATCTAGAATAAACAAATGTGATGAAATGTTAACAGTTGGTGAACCTGGGTAAAGGGTAGGTATACGGGAGTTCTTTGCATATTTTTTCAACTTTTAAGCACATATGAAATTATCTTAAAGTGAAAATGTTTGTAAAAATTAAAAAACATACCATTTCAAAATAGGTTGTATGTTATATAAGAGCTGCCAAATGTTTTTGCTTAAATTTTTTGTGGTAAGATTTTAGTCTTCCAGAAAAAGTTTCATATTGGTTATTATTGTGAAAAATAATGAAGTGGGCTGCTTCTAATTTTTCTAAGTTGCCTTTTGAATAATTGAGCATTTATACCAAACTAAACATACTTCTCTATAATTTAAAAAAATTCAAAAATGATGTCGTTTAAAGTAAGAAAGTAAACTGTGGTCCGTTCTTCCACTGTTGTTAATTTGCAATGTCCCACTTATCTCTGATGGAACATCAGTAAATTTACTTGCCTTATTGTACTTACTCCTTGATGTATTTCTAATGATTGTATCATTCTTTGAAGACTTACCTTTGTACCCCTTCAACAATTATGAAATAAAGTGTTGTGTTTGAATACACTAAATGAATAAGAACTATCATGAGCTCTTCAGAAAGTAATTAGCCTAGAAGTCACCAAAATTCCCACTAGAGTATTTTTAAAGATAAGATAAATCCTTTCCAAATAAACAACAAAGTAGAATTTGATTTACTGCTCTACTCCCTGTTTTTCCTTTTACCATCATATATATCAGCTGTATCTATCATTTATTTTCCCCATAATCATTTTATTGTAACTTTGTGTTTTAAACTCTTCTAGTGAAACCTGGTTGATAACTCTTAAAGCAGCAACTTGCTTTATGAGAATTTCTTCTTAATTCTCTTATATCAGACAGTGCAACATATAGAGAATTATGGATGTAAAGACCATATAAACGTAGTTTACAGATGAATAACACCCATCATTTTTAGCTGTAGGGTTTAGACGATGTGGACGCATTGACAACTAGACTTCATTTCCATTGCTGATGAACATTACCTACACTACTCATTAACAACAAAAACATCAAAAAAATCCCCAAAACCTATGAAAAAGTCATTTTTTAAAAATTCTGAGTTGCTGTTGTAGCCTGCCAGCTGGCTCTTCCCTTCTCAAGTGGCCACTGATAATTCTGCATGAAAATATTAGAATTGGATTAGATATTTGGAGTGTAAATCAAAATAATTACACATTTGTCCACTTTGGAAAGTAATGGAGGTGAGAGGGGTGTGTGTGTGCACCAGTGTGCATGCACATATGCCTATGTACACACACATGTGTTGTGTTTTCTTGTTTTGTTTTGTGTTTGAATTTTTATTTTTAAATTGTAAATTAACAAATCATAGTTGTATATATTTCAGGAGTAAAAAGTGATGTTATAATCGATGAATACAATTTAGAATAATTATATCAAGCTAATTAACATCCATCACCCCAAATACTGGTTATTTTTAATGGTGAATGCATTTGAAATTTACTCTCCTACTGATTTTAAAATGTAAAATACTTCACTATGTACTATTTTCATCAAGTTTTACAATATATCTCAAAGAAAAAAACTACCTTGTTATTCCTTGTGTATAAGTGAGGTTGTGTACACTTTGACCATCATCTATCCATTCCACCCCACATCTCCAGCCTCTGCTGATGACCATACTACTCTCTGCTTCTTTCAGTTTGATTGTTTTTGATTCCACATGTAAGTGAGAACATTCAGTATCTGTCTTTTCTTGGCCAGGCTTATTTCTTCTGGCATAACATTTTCCAATGTTGCTGCCAATGAAAAAATGTTTTTTGTAAAGGCATATAATTGTAATAGTCTCGTACAATCCTTCGTATTTTTGTGAGATCAGTTATAATGTCTCTTTTGTCATTTCTAATTTTATTTATTTGAGTCTTCTTTCCTTTTCTCTTAGTCTAGCCAAAAGTTTACTGATTTCATATTTTTAAAAGAACTTAGTTTTGTTCATCTTTTGTGTCAGTTTTCTAGTTTTCATTTTATTTATTTTTCCTCTGATCTTTATTATTTTATTTCCTTCTCCTAACATTGGAAGAATTTGTTCACTTTTTTTTTCTATTTTCTTGAGGCATAATATTAAGTTATTTGAGATCTTTCTTCTTTTTGATATTGATGTTTTTTGCTGTGAACTTTCCTCTTAGAAATTCTTTTGCTGAATCTCATAAATTTTGGTATGTTGTGTTTTGTTTTCATTTTTGTTTTTCTCAAGGTATTTTTACATTTCTCTTTTAATTTCTTCATTGACCTACTGGTTGTTCAAGAACATGCTGCTTAATTCTTTTAATTTTTATTTCTTCATTAACCTATTGGCTGTTCAAAATCATATTGCTTGATTTCCACATATTTGTACATTTTTCAGAATTCCTTCTATTGTTGATTTTTAGTATCATACATTGTTGTCTGAAAAGGTACTTGATGTAATTCTAATTTTAAATTTGCAAAGACTTGTCTTGTGATCTAACGTGTTATCTATCCTGGAGAACGTTCTGTGGTGTGCCTGAGAAGAATGTATATTCTGCTTCTGTTGGGTGAAATTTCTATATGTGTCTATTAAGTCCATTTGGTATAAAGTGTCCTTCAAATTCAATGTTAATTTTCTATCTTTTTATTTTAATAACATAATTACTTAATTTATGACAGTAGGAAAGTAGGATCTGGTGTTCTCTGAGCTTCTTTGATTTGTGGGCAGGTGTCTGTCACTAATTTTTTAAAAGTTCTCAGCCATCCCTTTTTTCTTTTCACATTCTGGGTGAATGCAGTGTTAGTAAAAGGTGCTAGATTTGTGCAACCCTAAAAATAGGCGACTCTTTTGACTCACAGATCCATGCGAGCCGTTCCTGAACAGAGTTTCTTTATCCACATGCTTCACTTCCCATACACACTCTCTTACATAGGTGTTTTGGCACCAGTAATCTCTGAAGGATGGAAGATGAAGAGACATAACACGACCTTTACATGAGTCTCTACTCCTCCCAAAAGAGTGACTGTTCCTGAAAACTTGAACAACAGAAAAACAGGGGATATCAACATATGTAAGCACTCATTACTCACGTAATGAAGGCCTTGGCAAAATGTGACACTTGAATTTCTGCTCAGGGAGAATAGAAAATAGGCACAGAGAATATAGAGACTGGTAAAGAATACAGGCTCAAAGGTGATTGAGTTGTATTAAAGGAACGTCTTGATCAGGCTTTGCTTTATTTTTCTCTCGTGGAGTATGAAACTGGGTGCTGCAATTAAATGTTTCTTGATTTCTTAAAATGCCATAGGCTGTTTCCAATTTTAGTTATTTTTGGAGTTTCTTAAGTCAAAATTTGATTCAGAGTAATGAAAAAATATAATATTAAAGTTAAGATGGAAAGTAGGTCAAAAGGCAATCATGTTAAAGAATAGGATAATTGCAGATAGGACCTTGAATACAAAAGTAATCTTAAATCATGACTATTATGATACAATTTGCATAAAGAACTGAGATTTCTTTGGAAAGCTATAGTAAAATGGGACACTACAAATCAAATATAAATTTAAAAATGAACACATTTATTCAATACATATCCATAGGTTATTCTTGATTCAATGTATAAATTTTAAGAATAAAGTTTTAATTTGAAAATAAAAGACTATTTCCCATCTAAACAGACTGTTGGCTTCAAGATACTTAGAACGGTGTTGAATCATCTTCCATTGGATATAGCTGGTATGGCATCAGCATCCCTAAATCTGACTGACCCATACTAAATTTTTCCTAAATCTCCTTTTCTTCCTTTATCTGGCTGAGGCTACTGGTTCATCCTCCCAATTTCCTGTATTTAAAACTCCAGTGCCCCCTTTGACCTGATCCTTTCTCTCCTGCTGTTTATGTCTTCTGTCTCTCACATTCATTCCAGCCTACACATCCCATTGGTCTATTCCTATTTACGCACCCATCCACCTCTCTCCTGAATTAACTGCAGAAAGCTTTCTCATTTCTGGACTCATGACACGACAGTTATTATTACACATGGTTGTTAGATGTGTGGAGTTCTTGAACCATAGTTCTATGGTGTCATCATTCATTTCAAAAATTTCGATTGGCTATTATCTAGAAAATATGCTTTAGTGCCCTTTGCTCAACATGTGAGACCCTAGACAATCTAATTTCACAACTCAAAAACCGTATTTCTTCCTACTCCCCTCAAAGGACCCTGTACCCCACATTCCAGGCAAATCCAGTCATTGAACACTTGCAAAGGCCATCAGAAGACACTGCAAAACAAGCCTGGTCTGGCTTCTGTGTTTTTTAGTGCTCTATCGCCTTTGTCTGAAATGGCTTTCCCCTCCACCTCTATTTTTATTTACCAGCACCTTCCAAAGCTTTCAACATTCAGTTTGTCATGAAGGCTTACAGACTGGACTAGAAGACCGGGAACTGAACTGGTGGTTTCCGGGTCAATATCACACTTGATTCCCTCCTCCAGAAATTTTGAGAGAGGTGGCCCGAGTAGAGCCAAATAGACACACACACACACACACCCAAAACAAACAAACACTTCCCTTAATGACTATATGGGTGCCAGCCCTAGCCTAGGCCAGGCTGGTGAAATGCACTGGATTAAAAACAGCAGGACACTGAGAAAGTATCTGCTACTCATACATACAGGATTTGACCACTGTGTTATTTACAGATAACCTACCTCATTGGAGTAAAACCTATTTTAAATTGACATATGGTATAGGGTATATTGTAGCATTTTATTAGTGAAAATTTATAAGCTTTTATTTGCGAAAACTGACAAGACTGTATTTGTGAAAACTGACAAGACTGTATTTGTGACCATCTCAAGGAAAGCCTGCCTGTCCTATGCCATTCTCACCTGCCAAGCTGGCTGCAGTCCCTTCCTCTCCTGACTTCACTTTGCCCTCAAGGGCGCCTGTTATTATACTCTTGGCTTTCCATTCTCTACTATTGTGTGCTGATCATTTAGGCACATGCCTTATTTTCTAAATAGACTGAAAGGTTCATTAAGTATCTGAAAAGCAAATGCTGACGAGCTTGCCTAAAATAAAAAGCATGAACCATGCAAGTTTCTAAGATAGATTGCCGCAGCTACCCCAGATGATTGCAATCATTGGTCTCCCAGCTGACACAGTCTATCTATTTGTAACTCAGCAACGAGAGTGAGCCTTTAAAAATTGTCAGAGAGCATTGCTCCTCTTGGTAAAGCATCCGCCTCACCCCCACCATGTAGCTTTCTGATTCACAGGAGTAAAAGCCAAAGTCCTTATAATTGCCTAAAAATTATGCAAAATATGTTCCTTTTCAGATTTTATTCACTACCATCTTCCCCATTCTCTCTCGGTTCCAGTTACAACAGCTTGCTGCCAGCTTCAAATACAACTGGCATGTTCCTGCCCCAGGGCCTTTGCACCTGCTCTTTCCTCTTCCTGAAACAAGATTGTTCCAGGTATCTGAAAGGCTGACTGTCTCGCCACCTTCAGATGTGTGCTCTAATGTCTCTTTACCAATGAGAGCTTCTTTGTCCACCCGCTTGTCCTTCCCTGCTTCATTCTTCCTCATGGCACTTACTCACATTGGACATATATATTTGTTTCCTTAGCTAGGCATCCTTCTCCTACCCTCACAACAGTACGAACTTCCTAAGGTTCTGAGAAGACTCCTCTGCTACGTTTCTAGACTCCTGTCCTCTCACATTTGGTGCTCATGCACCTCTTGGTTCTTAGAGCACCCGGAGATTAGGACCTAGATTATGTGGCTGTGCTTCAGAGGAGGCAAAGAGGTTGCTTGGGAGCAGAGAAGGGAACTTTGGGCTGACAGTGCAGGATCCCTGTGACCACACGCCTCTGTGTGTTGACAGCAATGCTTTTGGTGTCCACCTGCACTGCCCTCTTGTGTTCAGTCAAAATCAAGCAAATAGTTATGAACTGCTAAAGGGGAGGGTTACCAGGTCCTATTTGAGTGTTGGAAACACAAACCCTGACGCAATCTGCCAAACACCTTTGACCTGTGGGTTTCACAGAAAATACTTGGGTCAGAGTAGCATGTTAAATGACACCACAGCGATGACACAATCATAAAAATCTACACTGTGGAATCTGTCCTGGTTTCTTTAACAAATTGCATGAAAAAAAGATGGAAGGGGAAGAATAAGAATGAAGGATGCTTTAGAGACTCAGCAATCCATTGTAACATCCATACAATCATTCTGCTTAAAAAAAAAAAAGAAAAAGAAAAAGAAAGAGAGAAAAATGGTGTGAAAAATTATGTAAGACTAGTCAGGCACCGTGGCTCACACCTGTAATCTCAGCACTTTTGGGAGGCTGAAGCGAGTGGATCACTTGAGGTCAGAAGTTCGAGCCTGGCCAACGAGCCTGGCCAACATGCCAACGTGGTGAAACCCCATATCTATGAAAAATACAAAAAATTAGCCAGGTGTGGTGGCGGGCACCTGTAATCCCAGCTACTCGGGAAACTGAGGCAAGAGAATCGAATCACTTAAACCTGGGTGGTGGAGGTTACAGTGAGCAGAGATCATGCCACCGCCCTCCAGCCTGGGTGACAGGGCGAGACTCTGTCTCAAAAAATATATATATATATGTATGTGTGTGTGTGTGTGTGTGTGTGTGTGTGTGTATGTATATATATGACAATCAGAGAAATTCGAACAGCGACAGGATTTTGGTTAAAAGTAATTCTGGGTAATTTTTTAGATGTATTGGTTTAAAAAGGCGATCCTTACACTTTGAGATAGATACTAAAATATTCAGGAATGAAATGAGAGGATGCCAGAAATGCTCTTCAATTCATCTATGTCAGGGAAGTTGGAACAGAGAAATCAAGACTGTCCAAAACTGAAGCAGAGTAATAGGTCCGTGAGTTCATTATACTATTCATTCATTATGCTATATATTTCCTTTTGGATATGCTTTAAAGTTTTCATAATAGTAATAATAAAGATATGTTGAACATGGTAAAGAAGGAAAATGTATAGAGACAGAAAAGAAGGAATATTCTTATTTTTTACTTCATACAATTCTGTATGAAATATGAATTTGTATTTTCATACATTTTATTTTGTTTTACTGTATTTGCACATTAATTCTATCATTGTATGCTATTAATAGTTAAACTGACCTTATGAAAATTTCTGGAGAGTGAAAACTTTGAAACTCATGTGCTAAGTACATAATTAATGCATATCATTCAGGCCACACGTGATGAGTCACACCTGTAATCCCAGTGCTTTGGGAGACAGAGGCAGGAGGCTCCCTTGAGCCCAGGAGTTTGAGACGAGCCCAGGAGTTTGAGACCAGCCCTGGCAACATAGTGAGAGCCTGTTTCTACAAAAAATTATATATATTTTTAAATTAGCCAGTCATGGTGGCATGCACCTCTACTCCCAGCTACTCAGGAAGCTAAGGTCAGAGGATAGTTTAAGCTTGAAAGTTCAAGGCTACAGTGAGCCATGTTCATGCCGCTGCACTCCAGCCTGTGCAACAGGGTAAAACTATATCTCAATAAATAAATAAATAATACAGTATACCATTCAACATTTTTACTTTAGTAATGCTCAGCATTTGGTTTTTACTTATTTCCTTTTATGCTGTATTTTTCTAGACCAAACTTACATATACTATAAAGTAGAAGAAACTAATGATTACATTCATTGTTTGTAATTGTATTCAGTTTCTTATTTTCATCATCATTTGTTTAGAAAGATTTTGTTAAAGAATTATTGCACTTCTGTTCGGCTAGAGAAACAAAAATATATTTTAAGAATATATATTTATATGTATAAAAAATAAAATTTTGAAAAGTTGAATATTTCAAGCCAATCATGCAGATGTCCTTGTCCTTCTCTGAGCTGCTGACTCACATTCCATGAAGCAGGATGGGTCTCACAGAGCCTGGCAGGATGCAGGCTGCGACATGAAGGCCACTAAAAACACAGGACTGACCAGGTTTTGAAGGAACTTGGAGTGAGCCTTAGCTCCTTAACATTTCCTTTGAGTAACATGAGTGTTTTTGACATTTTGCATTACTGTATAAAACTGTAAGTGTATGAGATGTATATTTCTGAATAAATCATAAGATTGATTTAAGCAACTGCCATGCATGTTTTTGGTATCATAGTTAACTTATAAAGTACAGACTGCAACATTTACTTGTTGTCATACCTTTAAAGATCTGGTATTTTTTTGTCTGTACTGCCCAGGAATTTGACATCAAAGGCATTTTCTCTTATTTCCATATTTATTGAAATGAACCCAAATAAAAATGGGGATGTTTCATTGCACATTTATGAATGTTAGTTTTCCCATTCAAAGTCAGGCCAACTGAGGTTACTATAAAAAAAGATTTTAAATTGTGCAGAATTTAAATTTTATTAAATTTCCTCTTTGTCAGCAAATTTAATAACATTACTGATGTCTTAGATGTTTATGGACACAAAGAGAATAGAGGTAAAAATCATGACCCTCAAAGAGCTAAAAATCCTAAGATATTTAAGGGCAGCAGCAGAGGTACAAAATTCAAAAGGATGTTACTTCTCCATTTCTTACTAGGTACATGATGGTCTAGGGTTATGCACGGCTCTTGAATACTTGAGAGTAATAATTACAGTGATCTCTGAATTAACAGAGGTCAACTTTTATAATAATTATGGCCTTCAACCATGTGCAGTTTGTGGAGCACTGAGATTTCTTGGGGCAATTTTGTAATAGCTAATTCTCAACAGCAATGTTATTTCTGGCTCTTTGGCTGTTCCCTGTTAGAACTGATGATGTTTTATTCCTATAGTGGTACAGAATTCTTTAAGAAAAATAAATTCATCTTTTCCTTTATTTAGGGAGAAAATTATCACCACAGGCTTATGGCTATAATATTCTTTATCATTTAAAGAATAAAAGAAATAATCTGATTGAAATGGAATTATCTAAGCTTACATATGGTTTTGATTCAATGGTTAACATGTGCATTTTTAGCAAGTGATGTGGTTTGGCTATGTCCCCATCCAAATCTCATCTTGTAATTCCCATAATCCTCATGTGTCAAAGGTGGGACCAGGTAGACGTAATTGAATCGTAGGGGTGGTGTTCCCCATACTGTTCTTGTGATAGTGAATGAGTTCTTACAAGATCTGATGGTTTGATAAGGGGCTTCCTCCTTCACTCAAAATTCATTCTTTCTGCTGCCATCCTGTGAAGAGGTGCCTTCTGCCATGATTGTAATTTTCTTGAGGCCTCCTCAGCCATGCGAAACTGTGAGTCAATTAAACCTCTTTTCTTTTTAAATTACCCAGTCTTGGTTAGTTCTTCATAACAGCATGAAAACAGACTAATACAGTAAATTGGTACCACAAAGAGTAGGGTGCTGTTACAAGGATACCCCATGTGGAAGTGACTTTGGAACTGGGTAACAGGCAGAGGTTGGGATAGTTTGGAGGGTTTAGAAGAAGACAGGAAAGGCTGGATGTGGTAGCTCATGCCTGTAATCCCAGCATTTTGGGAGACCAAGGCAGGTGGATCACCTGAGGTCAGGAGTTCGAAATCAGCCTGGCCAACATGTTGAAACCCTGTCTGTACTGAAAATGCAAAATTAGCTGCTCACGGTGGTGCATGCCTGTAATCCTAGCTACTTGGGAGGCTGAGGCAGGAGAAAGGATTGAACTTGGGAGGCGGAGGTTGCAGTCAGCTGAGATTGCACCACTGCACTCCAACCTGGGCAACAAGAGCAAAACTCCACCTCAAAAAAAAAAAAAAAAAATACAGGAAAATGTGGGAAAGTTTAGAACTTCCTAGAGACTTGAATGGCTTCCACCAAAATACTGATAGTGACATCGACAATGAAGTCCAGGCTGAGGTGGTCTCAGATGGAGATGAGGAACTTGTTGGAAACTAAGATAAAGGGTTGCTGTTGTCCCAGCTACTCGGGAGGTTGAGGCAGGAAATTTGCCTAAACCCAGGAGGTAGAGGGTGCAGTGAGCCGAGACCACGCCACTGCACTCCAGTCTGGCAACACAATGAGACTCTGTCTCAAAAAAAAAAAAAAAAAAAAAATGAAATAAAAGGAAAGAAAATAATAGAATAGACATGCTGTTAAGTGACAAACAATATTACCATTAAGGTTTTTTTTTGTTTGTTGTTTGAGACGGAGTCTCGCTCTGTCACCAGGCTGGAGTGCAGTGGTGCAATTTAAGAAGCCAAGTCCACAATCAAAAAAGGCAAAGAAGAGCATTGCATAATGGTAAAGGATTCAATTCAACAAGAAGATCTAACTATCCTAAATATATATGCACCCAACAAAGAAGCACCCAGATTCATAAAGTAAGTTCTTAGAGACCTATAAAGAGACAAAGACTCCCACACAATAACAGTGAGAGATTTCAACACTCCACTAACAATTTTTAGACAGATCATCAAGGCAGAAAATTAAAAAACATTCAGGATCTGAGCTCAACATTAGACAAAATGTATCCGATTGACCTCTACAGAACTCTCCACCCAAAAACAACTGAATGAAAAGAATACATTCTTCTCATCACCGCATGGCACATACTCTAAAAGCAACCATGTAATTGGACATAAAACAATGCTTAGCAAATGAAAAGAACCAAATTTATACTAAACACACTCTCAGACCACAGTGCAGTAAAAATAGAAGTTGAGACTAAGAAAATCACTCAAAATTATGCAATTACATGGCAATTAAACAACATGCTTCGGAATGACTTTTGGCTAAATAATGAAATTAAGCAGAAATCAAGCAGTTCTTTGAAAATAATGAGAACAAAGATACAACATACCGAAATATCTGGGACACAGGTAAGGCAATGATAAGAGGGATATTCATAGTATTACCTGCCCACATCAAAAAGTTAGAAAGATCTCAAATTAACAACCTAATATCACCAGTAAAAGAATTAGAGAAGCGATAACAAATCAACCCCAAAGCTAGCAGAAGACAAGACATAACCAAAATCTGATCTGAACAGAAGAAAATCAAGACACACAAAAAAATTCAAAAGATCGATGATTTCAGGACTTGGTTTTTTGAAAAATTTAATAATATACATAGGCCACCACTTACATTAATAAAGAAAAGAGAGAATATCCAAATAAGCACAATTAAAAATTATGAGGCCCAGTATGGTAGCTCATACCAGTATTCCCAGCACTTTGGGAGACTGAAGCAGGTAGATCACTTGAGGCCAGGAGTTTGAGACCAGCCTGACAAACATAGTAAAACCCTATCTCTACTAAAAATACAAAAATTAGCTGGGCATGATAGCACACACCTGTATCCCAACTACTCAGAAGGCTGAGGCATGAGAATTTCTTGAACCCAGGAGGCAGAGGTTGCAGTGAGCCAAGATGGTGCCACTGCACTTCAGCCTGGGTGACAAAGCAAGACTCGTCTCAAAGAAAATTAAAAAGAATGAAGGGAACGTTAACACTGCATAAAAATAAAAATAACCACCAAAAACTACTATGAACATCGCTATGCATGCAAACTAGAAAAACTTGAAGAGATAGATCAATTCCTGGACACATATACCCACCCAAGACTAAACAGGAAGAAACTGATTATCTGAACAGACCAGCGACAATCTCCAAAATTGAATCAGTAACAAATAGCCTACAAACCAAACAAAGCCCAGGACCTAATGGATTCACAGCTGAATTCTACCAGATATACAAAGAAGAACTAGTACCATTTCTGTAGAAAGTATCCAAAACAAATTGAAGTGGATTGACTCCTCCCTAGCTCATTCTATGAGGCCACCATCATCCTGATTCCAAAACCTGGCAGAGCCACAACATAAAAGGAAAACTTCAGGCCAATATCCTTGATGAACATCAATGCAAAAATCCTCAGCAAAATACTTGCAAACCAAATCCAGCAGCACATCAAAAAGCGAATCCACCATGATCAAATAGGCTTCATTCCTGGGATGCAAGGTTGGTTCAACATATCCAAATCAAAAAATGTGACTCATCACATAAACAAAACTAAACACAAAAACCATATGATTATCTCAATCAATGCAGCAAAAGCTTTTGATAAAATTTAACACCCTTTCGTGTTAAAAACGCTCAATAAAGTACGTATTGAAGGAACATACCTCAAAATAATAACAGACATCTATGACATATCCATAGCCAATATCACATCAAATGGGCAAAAGCTGGAAGCTTTTTGCCCTTGAAAACTGACACAAGACAAGGCTGCCCTCTCTCATCACCCCTATTCAAAATAGTAGTGAAAGTGCTAGCCAGAGCAATCATTCAAGAGAAAAAATAAAGGGCATTCAAATAGGAACAGAAGTCGTCAAACTATCTCTGTTTGCTGATGACATGGAAGCCTCATAGTTTCAGCCCAAAAGCTCCTTTAGCTGATAAACAGCTTCAGCAAAGTCTCAGGATACAAAATCAATGCGCAAGTTTTTTTTTTTTAATATAATGACTTCTTTTCCTTGGGTAGATACCAGTAGTGGGATTGCTGATTGAATAGTAGATCTACATTTAAATCCTTGAGAAATCGTCACAGTGTTTTTCATAGAGGTTGTACAAATTTACATTCCCACCAACAGTGTATGAGCATTCTCTTTCACCACATCTGTGCCAACATCTGTTTTATTTTTGTTTTGTTGTTGTTTATTTTGTTGTTGTTGTTCTGCCTTTTGGCTAGAGTAAGGCTATTCTGAATAGGGTAAGGTGGTATCTCATTGTAATTTTAATGTGAATTTCCATGATGATTAGTTAAGCATTTGTTCTTATGTTTGTTGGCCATTTCTATATCTTCTTTTAAGAAACATCTATTCATGTCATTTGCCCACTTTTGAATAGGTTAGTGGGTTTTTTTTCTCACTAATTTGGTGGAGTTCCTTGTAGATTCTGGATACGAGTCCTT
Source organism: Cacajao melanocephalus (assembly GCA_963573385.1). Lineage (NCBI taxonomy): Eukaryota > Metazoa > Chordata > Mammalia > Primates > Pitheciidae > Cacajao > Cacajao melanocephalus. Next base: position 62,170 of record CAUYLG010039913.1, read on the forward strand.
TGTTGGATGTATCTTACAGTATAGGAGCTGGTTGACCTGACGATAAAGGGCAAAATATCAAGAAGAGAGCGCCCTATAAGTTTGGCCTGAGCAAGTGGCTACCCCCAGGCCTTGTTTAAGGTTGCCTGTGATCCAGCAATGATCCATTCACAAGTTTCAGGCTCAGCAATTGTGAGAACTCTCATGTTTCTAATTTTTCCATTGGAAAATTTTTCATACATATCCATCTGAGAGACAGCATAAGCCACATTGCAGCAGCCAGCCCAATGGGCTGGAAGTACTTTGTATGGTTTTATGACCACATACTAAATAATGTCTCTTGATGGCATACTAGTGTTGGTTGTTGCCTCTAGCAGTTGTAACAGAGGCTAGAGAAGCTAACCTAGAGGAGACTTCAAAGAGATAGTTATAAACAGCATCTTCTAAATGACCGGGTAGTTTCATACCATTTAGCCATCAATGTTTTTGCCCAATCTTTCAGTTCACCAAAATATTTATCCTGGGTAAAATAATTACCTATGATATTGGTATTACATGGGTGTTGCAGACAATGCTGTCTTTAACGGGAGTTTGGCCCTTACAAAGAATGTCTGTTTCTTGAAAGTAGATTTCATCTTGTCGCAAGGACATGGAGTATTTACTGTGTTCCACAGGGTGACTGCATTTATTAGACTTATTTCTAGTAAAACACCATGTTTCTTAGGTTAAATGGGCCACTTCATAGTCCCAGTGTCAAGAGCGTTTAAGAAAATAGCCTAATATCTTTCTAAAAGAGAGATTTAAATGGCTGTATATTTGTAATGTTTCCTGCAAGGCCATATCTAAAGCATAAAGGAGATAATTATTAATGGAATATCAGTTTTAGGATGAAGTGGGGAAAGAGTATAGACCCATGAATTACTTTGGTTAATTTCACTGAGGACTTTCTCAGCTAAGAGAACGAGTTAATTATGGTCATGATTTTAAAAAGCACGGGATAGGGTAAGATAAGGAGGAAACAGGGCTGTTGAGGCTGGAGATGAGGTGTATCTGTTATAAGTAGGATGCATCACTAGGATGGAGACAGAACATTGCAGAGAAGACGGGGTAGTAGGAGGATGCATAGATACAAAAATGAAGTCAGGAGGCAATGAAGGAGAATCTGAGTGAATCTTGTTCCATGATCTTGAGCAGAAGCTGACTGCTTTATCATATCATTTACTTGCTCCATAGTTCTTGGGATGGATGGCTATCTCCAGCTGTTGGTTACTTTTAGAAGTTCTTTTCTTTTCCTTTTTCTTTTTTCTTTTTCTTTTTCTTTTTTCTTTTTTTTTTTTTTTTGAGACCAAGTCTGGCTCTGTCACCCAGGCTGGAGTGCAATGGTATAATCTCCACTCGCTGCAAATTTTGGAGGTTTTAAATAGAGTCTCAGTGTGAGTCTCTGGTTAGAGTGCCTTCCAATCTAAATAGGTTTTGTATTTTTTCAAATAAAATACATGCACCCAGGTTCGAACACTCTATAATTTGTTAGCAATGATTGAAACAGTAAAAGGTCTCCTCCCTCTGAGTTCAAGGTTAGTTTTCTGATGTTGATGTTTTCAAAATGCCAGATCACTTACTTATGAATCAAGTAAGGACCAATCAGGGAGTTTAAAGATAAAGGAAGTCTCAATTGTGGAATATAGTTGGGGGAGGGGGTGTGTATTTAATTAATCCCTGACAATACCTGAAGATGTTGGACTGAGTTAGTTTAGAATCTTCTGCTAATTTGGATTAGTAAGGAGGGTATTTTCATGAGTCTTCCCATAATGATTCAAAGAGGATCGTTTGTGTAAAGGTAGGGGCAAGGATCTGAGAGTCAATGTGATGGGTAACATCTGTGGCCATGGCAAGTTCATTCTTCAGAGAGTTTAGCCAGTTTAGCTTGAGGATGCTGTTGGCTCTTTCTATAGACCTTTATCATTGAGGATGGTAAAGGCAGAGGAATTTTTGGCTGATATGTGTTATCTTTCCTATTTCCTGAATAATTTTGCAAGTGAAATGTGATCCTCTGTCACTAGAGGCAGTAGAAGGGATAACCCATTTGGGGAAGATTCACTTTTAGCAAACCTTGGCAACTGATGTCCTTGAGGAGTTTCAATAGGGAAAGCCTCTAATAATTCTAAAAACACGTGGATTATGAGTGAATATTGGTAGTCACGTGCTATTGTTAATTAAATACAGCCTATTTTCCCATGAAGGAAGGATGTAGAGGGAGCCACTTCCCTTTTTTGCCCCACCTTTATGATTTTGGGGGATTATGTCTTTGGTAGCTGCAGCAAATGTCAACAGCTTGGTCCAGATAAAATCCAAGAAGTGCAAGCCATATTTTTTGCTTAATATATACTACATTTTGTCCTTTCTGTGGTAATCTGGATGAGTAAACTGTACACAATGACTTGGGAGACAGACTTAGGAGTTACCAAATGGCCATCTGGGTGTTTCTGAAGTCCATTTAAGTGACTCCAACATCCACCTTTTTCTTATCCAATTCTTTCTAACTCTGAAGTTGTTACCTGGGCTGTGTGAATTTTACATTGCCTTTAGAGGCATTATAAAGAAAATTTCTTCTGTCAATTTATTTAGAGAGGGTAAATAATTCTAGCAGGACTGTGGGTATTTGAAATGAAGCCCAGGTATATGTTCACAAGGTCTGGAGACTTCCTGGATTCCTTAGGTGATCAAGGAAGAGGATTCTGGCTTAGCAACTTTATCAGCCAGTTTATTTCCCTGAGCCTCATCTGGGTATTTTATACTATATCCCTCAGTTTTAATTGTAGCAACTAGCTGGGGCAACAGCAATGACTCTAGAAGTTCTGCTGTTTGGGGTTCACTTTTGACTGGGAACAAGTTGCTGTCATGAATCTGCTCTGTTTTCAAAACATACCAAAATCATGCACTACACCAAAACATAGCATCTGTCACTATTGATACTAACCTCAATTCCCTCTGCCTTATGTAACCCCTAATGAGAACAATTAACTTAGCCACTTTGACTGATTTAACATGTGGCAAGATTTGGTATTCAAGAGTTTTGTGTATATCATTGAAGACATATCCAGGCTGGAAGGTCCCAACCCCCTTCCAGAAGTAGCAGCCATTGACATAGAACACATGATCAACTTAGCTGGGAAGGGTTTCTGACACATCTAACCTAGGGTGAGACAGTGATCTGGTTTCAGTAGCACCACTGTGTGTGTGTGTGTGTGTGTGTGTGTATGTGTGTGTGTTGAAGAGATACCCCTATTAGACAAAATGTACAGGATAGCAAGGGGTTTTGGCAGCAATGGATTGTGATTGGGTGGGGAGGAGGAGTAATATTTCATGAGCAGTAAGCCGAGAAGCAAATGAGTGGTGTGTGTTTTCATTAGGCAGTAAGGTTGACACAGCATGGGAACATACAGATCAAATGGGCAACCCTGAATCAGAAGTAGCCAGGACGAGTTTGGAAGTCATAGCCACTGCATGTAGGCCAGGAGGATATGCTTTAGCACAGGCTGGTTTTGTTAGAAAAAAAGAGAAAAAGGCTTGGCTGAGTCTCGGGGTGGTCAGAGAAGACTGAGCCACAGTCTTGGGGTGCCATGGTGACCACAAACACTTCCCCTATCCCATACCAATCTTTAAGAGCCTTTTCCTTCTTAAAGACTTGTCAATTAGCAAAGCGTTTTCAATGAACCCTCCCTTCTAGTCCACTTGTGGAATTGCAGCCAATCAGTGACAGAGGGGTGGACATAATTATGGGATGCTGTGATTTGGTTTAGCTCCGGGGTCTAGAGTGCTCTGGGGTCCACTGCATTTCTGGGATAAAACTCCAAGGCCATGACTCTCTTGCTCATTTACAAACAGAAAACTGAGGACAGCTAAACAGGGACAGAGTGGAAGCAGCTTTCCATAAGATACACCCACCAGTATGCCATGTCAGTTTACCACTGCCATGGCAATACCCAGGCATTATCACCCCTTTCAGTGGCAAGACCTGATGACCCAAAAGTTACCACCCTTTTCATAGAAATTTCTGCATAAACCACCCCTCAATCTACATGTAATTAAAAGTATATATACATATGACTGCAAAACTGGGTTGAGCAGCTACTCTCAGCCCTCTGCCTATGGGGCAGCCTTGGGAGCAGGCACTGTGCTATGACACCCCACAGGAGCTGCAATAGTGTTGCTTTGATAAAAGTGTTTTCTTCCACCTTACCACTGGCTTGCCCTTGAATTCTTTCCTGAGTGAAGCCAAGAACCCTCACAGGTAAAGCCTCACTTTGGGGTTTGCCTGCCCTGCATCAGCATCAGTTGTTGTTTTTTTAATAACTTATGAAATGGTTTTTGTGATTCTGTCATGTATTACATAGTCGTGAACTGAAATTTTTTCCCTCAATTGGCAGTTGCAGTTTCCTCAAAGATCATTATAAATAGTCCTTAATCGACAAAGTTTGGTAGTCATGGCCTACTCTTCTAGAAACAGCCTGAGTCACCATCAAGTGGCTCCTCAGGTGGTTTTACTTCCCATATTTCCCATATGAGGTACTATGCCTCAGTGATTCCTGGCAAAGCCTGTATTCTCTATTAGTATTGTGCTAACTTTGGAGTAAGTTTCTTTTGGGGCCTCATAATTTTAGTCAATGGTACTACTGATTATCTTTTTTTTTTAGGTTTATAATGAATACTTGGTTTATGATTAATGTCTTTTTCTACTTTCTCACATTTCAGAGAAAGAAACAAGAACATACAGAAACACAACATACTTCATCAAGCCATATTTTAGCATCCTGGCTGAGTATTCATCACTCAGCAAGATAGAAGAAACATAAACTATTTCCAGCAAGAATACTTCATAAATGATGAATGGAAGAAAAATGGAAGTGCTTCAGATCTTGCAGAACTGTCTTCATTTACTAGTATCTTTACATTGTATACTAAATCACTCTCTAGATTCTTGCTCTAAGACTATAAAATGTAAGAGCTAATGGGACCACCAGTGCCTGCATAAATAACAAGAACCAGCATGTTTTTATTTGTGGCAGGGAATACTCTACAACCTGGGACAAATGCCACTCTGCTTCAGTTTGGGGAAGCTCCTCCTTTTACCATCCTGACATTGAATAAATGATTCAATGGCAACTATAGATGCAACCTGAGCCACTGGATGGGCTTTTGTAAATAAAGTTATCTCACCTGGCATCCATTGCAGAGAAAACAAGAAATAATATACTATGTGCCATATTTGTTTAGATCCTACGTACATTTAGGTTCACATTTAAATGAAGAGAAAACAACAAAGGCTGAGAATCAGAAAATCTGAACTCTGTCCCAGCTCAGCCACTGACCAAAGGGAATTAACAGTCTCTTTGAATGTCAGTTTCTTCATGAAGCATGGTGGAGAATGTCAAATAACCACACAATTCAAATACAAGTAATCTTTATAAGATAAAGATTTAAGATATAACAAAAATGTACATAACAGTTTACATAAGCATTTTTAGAATAACATTATTATAACTAGATAAGCAAAATAATCCAAACATTCATACATTTCTACAAGGATAGTTACGTATATTAATTTTTCAGTTTTCTCTCATGCCTGTTTTGTCTCCTGAGCAGGTCCCTCTCCAGCTGACACATGTGTGCTCAGTGTTCTCCCACAATAGCCTGAGCTGGCCTGAGTTTGCACGCCTGTGAGCCTCCTTTCTTTGCTTACAGCAGCAGCTTGCCTGGTGTCAGTTATGGATTATTTTTTCTTTCAGCCTCGTTTCAGGGTCCTCTGCCTCTCAGAGCTGCTGCTGCAGCTTAGCTAGAGGCCCACTGCTGCTGCATCATGGAAAAGTGCCACATACGTGCACATGTCAAAGAATAAGCAGAGCTTCATGTTGTGTTTCAGTTTTAGAAAAAGTCAGAAGTACCTTCACTTGATTTAAACTTGTAAAGATACAGGAAGGAGGCAACTGAGAATCACTGTTGCAAAAAGCAAACATCAAAAATCACATTAAAATGTTGAAGTGTTATGGAGCACAAACATAGTTTTATTGAATAAAATATTCATGAGAGTTTTTCTATTTCCTTTGTTATGCTTTCTACCAGACAGGGCTCATTATCTGTTTTTTTTTTTTAAAACATATTCATTTTTTTCCTTTGGTCTGTTTGGACTATTATCACATCCTATGTTTTAAAACTAGCAAAATATTATGTGTAAGTCATGAAGATGGTGTAAGAAATAATAAAATGAATACTGATGTACACATCACCTGCCTAAGAATTAAAAACTACCCATATTTTTGGAGTCCTTAACACTGTCCTATTAATTAGTCCCATTTCTTATCTTCATAATTTTGCCAAAATAAATGCATTAGTAAAGAACATTTAACATTATTGTTTTACATATTTAACATTATTGTTTCTCAGTTCAAACAAATGGAATCATACCACATTGATGTTTCTGAAATTGCTTTTTGGTTCAATATCAAATATGTAAGAGTCATTCTTATGATAGGTTCATCTGTACTTTCGGTGCATTGATTTATACTATTCCATCACAGGATAATACTAGAATGAGCATTCCATTTTATTAGATTGGGGTTATTATCCATTTTTTTCTATTACAAAAGTAGGTGTCCTTTTCTTGTAGAGTCTCCTGGACATAAGAGTTAGATTTTCTCTAAGGTATAAACCCAACATTTAAATTATTGTATCAAAAGATGTATACACTGTTGGTTTTACCCACTTATAATGAACTGTTCTCCAATTTACACTCCCATGTGAAGTTAAAGGTTCTGGTAGATTTAAATTCTCAACAATACTTAATAGTATCACATTTTTAAATGTTAATCAACTTGGTTTCTCATTGGAATTTTAATTTGCATTTTTCAGAAGTACTCAATCAAGAAAAGAATCAAATAATGATAAAATATTATTTTGGTAAATAAAAAATGCTATAAAAACACTAAAGCAAGTAAATGTGGTCAAAGTAGAGAGGGGCTACTTCATTCTGATAGTCAAAGATGGCCTTGCTGGTCATCTGGGTCAAGAGGTGGCTGGTAAGATGAGACGAGGCGACAAGTAGCTGGGGAAGAGGCCTGCTGGCACAGGGCATGCTCTAAGGCTCTGAAAAGAGGCAAACAGTCTTTCCCTCTAAATACCTGAACTAAGTAAAAACAATCCTGGCTTTGCACATTTTAATATACACAAATTTAGTTAACATAGTTTAGTCAAATAACACTGGTTTCCCAACAACATGGTTACAATTTTCAGTTACCACAATATGCTAACTGTGAGTAACTGCATAAAATACACTTTGTTCCTAGCTCTTAATTTCACAAATTCCTATGTAAGTAAATAACAGACAAGCATCATGATCTGTGAATGCATTAATCTTCTGGGGTTGCTGCAACAAAGTATGAAAAACCAGGTTGCTTAAAACAACAGGGATGTATTGGCTCATAGTTACGGAGGCTCGAAGTGAAAAATCAACGTGTTGGCAGGTTCATGCTCTCTTTGACGGCTCTAGGGGAGAATCCTTCCTCCCCTCTCCTTCCTGTTTGGGTTTGCCAGCCATCCTTGCTGTTCTTTGATCTACAGATATGTCACTCCATCTTCTTTGTGTGTCTTCACATCATCTTCCTGTATGTGTCTGGAGCTGTATCCAAATTTTCCTTTACTCTAAGATACCAGTTAGTCAATTGAATTAGGACCCACCCTAATGACCTCATTTTAACTTGAGAACCTCTGTAAAGATGCCATTTCCAAATAAGCCCATATTATTTTGAGATACTGGGGATTCGAATTTCAAACATATCTTTTTTGGGGGACACAATTCACTTCTTTCAAAGCCTGTCAGTGACTGATCACTGTGCATCTGCTAGGTTGCACGCAGTTAGCAAAGTCTGCAATTGTGTTGATTCCTTGTCTCCCAGTGAGAAACCCACGAGACATTTATTAAAATGAATCATCAGAAAAAAAATTGGTCAACAACCATTGATGCGCAGCAAAGAAATAAAAAACACAATAACACTGGAAGTGGAATTCAAATACAATGTAAATGGAATAATAGAATTTGCTCACCATGGGAAATGCAACAAGAGGAACTCGGCGCAACTCAGTGTTTTGACATAAATAAGGAGCATTGCTGTGATGAAAAGGATGAAGAAGCCCCAGAGGAAGTGATGCCAGCTAAGACAGCAACAAACTTCATATTAAAGGAACTCTTGTAGATATTGCTTGACATTGAAGGTGCGGAGGATAAAATGTTAGATGCTGTTCCAACAGCACAGCAATTCACCAAGGCATAGAAACCCCGCTGGCTCCTTATCATAAGCTATATGGCAAGAAGAAGGCAAGCACTGTTCAAACTGGGCTTGATACACTTTTATAAATAAACAAAACACTTTAATTGGCTGTTGTTTAGTGTTTTAAATTACAGCGTAAAAAATAAGTACTAATTTTACTATGTTTTATTTCCTTATACATTTATTACCAACAGTAAGAGATTTTTACTGTTTTGGCCAAAATTGTTAAATGACACAGGACAGTCCATTTTTCAAGTGGATAATTTAGGTCACTTTACAGATCTTCAACTTACGTAGTGATTTTTATGGCCCTGCACTGCTGTGCAAAGAGAGGACGGTCTGTGTTCTTAACTAGGAAGAAGGAGGACAAGAAAGAGGTTCTCATATATTGCGTACACAATACAATGATGGGAGAGGGAACAGCACTTTAGATATGAAATGTACCATGTGGGGAAGCTATTTGAACAACAACAAAAAAATAGCTTAATTTAACGAGATGGAGCTCAGTCACCTTAGACATGTCCCTGTTTATTCTTCAAATCTTCTCTTTTGTGGTCCCAAAGAATGATTCACTTCCTGGAATGAAAAATAACCATTGCTTTCTTTGCTTGGAACTTTAATAAACTGAGTTGTGCTGTATCATCCAAACCTGATAAATTCTCTCTATTAATCAGTGAGGTCCGAAGGAACCAAAGACAAATCTCTCCTGTTTTTCTTAGAAATGTAAAGACGTAGCACCTGTAACCACAGGTTGCTTTTAATCCTAAAAATCAGCCTGACAATGAAATCCAGTGATTAATTTTTGTCTTCTAATCAACGAGTAGACATATCGATTCATAGTATGTTAGAAAGCCTCAACCCCACTGAACCAAAAAACAAGAGGTTTTGCACATTTTGCAATTTGCTAATGGAAAAGCATGAACGGATGTTTGGGGAAAGGTTGGTCAATGTGATGAGGCCATCTGTGTCTGCTAATGCTGCTTATCAAGGTTAGGCTCCTATGCAGAGGCAGAGAACAGGAGATAATCCTGTGTCCTTGAGCATTGTACTTCTAAGGGATGGCTCCCAGGCCTTTGAGAAAGACATTTCTGTGTTGTAGGAGATTTACATCTTAAAGGGGCAGAGAAAAGGTTTATAGTTGCAGGTTTTCTAAAGTTAAGGCTCTTAGAAATGGAAGGTCAGGGGCCTATAGTCAAGTTTTGGCTGGGACAAATAGTAAATTCTTTTAGCAGAATTGAATGTTCCTAGGCAGGTGCTTTAGAGGGGGCTGGGGCATCCTAGGGACATGGCTCTGAGCTGATAGAGGCCATGTTGGAATTTGGCCAAGTCTCTTACTGTATGTATGGAGAGGAGGGGTGTGCAGAAGAAGTTGTTTGTGCCAAGAATTTGCCATTTTCACGAGTTAAGACAGTGGTGCCTGGGATCATCTGTCAAATGCTGATACAATGCTTGTTTGCAGACCCGTCTGAGGGCATAGGCAGATCTGGACCTATTGATATTGAAGGTCAAGTATCTGAAGGCAGAGGAAGAAAACATAATGTCTCAATAATATCTGAAGTAGGAGTAGGAAAGCAGAGATTCAAGGAGGTGAGATCCCTTAAGGCCTCAGAAAGAAGCATTCAACTTCTAGTGCCTGCCTTCAGAGTAAATAGGTCATTAAATCAGTTCTTCGTAACTAACCTAAGAATGATGGTGAAGAAGGGAGTAATGAGAGGAAGAACTTTAAATAAGAATGTCTGGGAGATAATCCTGGGTTAATGGGAGACAAATTTCCAAGAAGCTGTCATGGGAAAGGGCTCATGAATAACAAAAAAAAAATGAGTGAAAATATGAATAAATAAATATAAATAAAGAAATAGAGATCTGCCAACAGCCATACTTAAAGCACTAGTTAGATTAACTAAATTAAAACTTGTTTTTAATGAATGTTCTACAATTCCAAAATTTATTTCAGCTTAATTTTTGCAATGACACCATTTCTTTACTTTTGCAAAAGTAAAAGTAAAATGTTACCTGTACTCTTTAAAGAAAAACTACTTAGCTTCTTCATGACTTTCTCCTACTTTCTCCTTCAGATTACAACAATCATTTGTTGTACTTTCTCCTTCAGATTACAACAATCATCATGCCAAAGCCACACACTCTCAGGGAATCCTTGTGGATTTCACTGATGACCATTTGACCAACTGTTATAAAGAGCAAGGCCAGGGGTTCTCAAACTCTGAACATGTGTGTGCTCATCTCCCCTTCACCCAGAGACTCCCCAAGGCTGCTGGGCCACACTTTGTTTTGTTTGATTGGAACATAGCTCAAAAGGGATGGAAATTTCCAAGAGGTGTTAATAGACACATACAGATTTTAAATATTTTTTAAAAAGAAAGAAATGGGCATTTGTTAGCTCTGTTAATGAGAATGCAGGCCTCGTGGTACTTAACTACTCCTTCCAAACCCCCGTACAAAGACAGGACTAAACTCTAGCAAGGCTTCCGGCAGCTCAAGCATGTCCTGAGGATGACCCTAGCCCTCCTTAAAATGACTGTCTGCAAAAACTCACCTGCAAGGAGAATTTACTGTTTGTTTCAGGCAAAACCTGGTGATGAGCAGGTAGCCCCCAAACCCCTCTTAGAACCTGAGAAAGCTTGCAATTATAAATCTTTTCTCCATCCTTTGAAGTGTAAATCTACATCCCAGAATTATCTCCTCAAAGACCTGAGAGCTATCTCTTTGAAATGCAAACATTCAGGAAGCTAACTCTGGCTCTTCCTACCGGTTCCTGTGGGAGACGAAAGGCCTAGCTTTGGTGGACACCCGCCTCCATCTTGCACCACTGACTCGTTTATTACCATCAAAATCAACATGTGGACTTTTTTCAAACCCAATGACAGCCTGTTACAATGGAGGTCATAGCAATGGAGGTCTCTAAAGGCAAAAAGATGGTGGGACAGTTGCCTGAAAACAGGCCAACTTTATTCCAAGCATAAGCATGTCATGAAATTATTGGATGGCAGATTATGCTTGAGTTATCTATGTTCTTTCTTTCTCTCCCTGGTCTCATCTCAATAGCTTACAGATCCTCTAAAAGCAAAGGCCAAATATTAAGCTAAGTTAGGCATACTTTAGATGCCCAATCAGTTTTCACTACATGGGAGAACCTTTTTAAGATGTTGAGGACAATCATGTGTATACAGGGCAAAAAGTATAGGGCAAGGAGATTAGGGGCTGGGGAATCACACCCTCCCCTCCCCACCACAGACCATGACCTTGGGCAGATCCTCTAACACCAAGCCCACCCAGGCCCCATCTGACAATGCATCCCACATTCTACACAACCTCAGAGTTCTTTCAGGATTCCAAATGAAAAGCAATACTATACATATAGTTGTAGTTTCCAGCTGACCCATGTTAGTATGTATAGCTTTTCTTCCTTGCCACAAAAGCACCGTGGGAGAATGAAGCCCAGTGCTGAGCATGCTTTGGTCAGGTGGGTGCCGCTGATTCGCAGACCTCAGCGATTGTGTTCCGCCTCCACAGAGGCCAGGGATGTTTGTTTCCCCAGTGTGTTCATCTATTTCAGCCAGTTTCTTGTGCTTTGCCCTCTTAATTTGCTTCACTTTCAGGCTCAGTGAAACTGACCGGCAAGTCTCCCTCCAGTTTCCCTCAGCAAGTACTCACTGGGCAGCCGCGACAAGTGAGAATCAGCTGTAGCATGCACAGAGGGCAACTAAATTACTAAAGTGCTTCCTGGCTCCCAGAACTCACCATCTGGGAGAAAAGTCAGACACACACAGAGACAACTCAACCACGCAAATGACCATGGTGATTTAAAGAAGGTACAGGAAGTCATGGAATAAGAACAGAAGAGATGACTGTCTAGGGCTCTCTGAAAGTTTCTAAAAGGAGGTGCCGTTGAGCCTGATCTTAGCATTGAAATGGAGACATTAAAAAGCTGGGAGGAAAGAGAAGAAGGAGAAGGAACGCCTGGAGCACATTTGGGGTGAAATGAGTGGCACTTTCACAGTGTGGGAGCTGCAGAATCTGTTTTGGTGAAAGCATTATGACCCAGGATCTTGTTAGTAATAATTCTCTGTCCAAGTGCAGAATCGTGATTTGCTCCGTTACTGCCAGTAACTCCATTTCTCAATCGTGATGGTGATGCTTTTTTTGGCTCCAAATCCCAGAGATTGACAGTACTGAAGACACATTACAACAATTAACTTTTCAACTATGAGATGATTAATTTTTTCAAAGTACTAAGAACAGTTGCTTGGCATGTAGCAGCACAGCACGAGTGTCTTGTAAATGAATTAAACAAAATGTCTCTCCAACACGCACATGGTAATTGTTGTTGTACGTCAGCTTCCACTTCTCCCCTCATTGATGCTGTGAAGCTGAGGCAGCCAGCTTGAGCGAAAGCTTTCAGATCTCACTCCAACAAAGAGCTTTGATTCACTTAGCATAAGGTGTTTTATCTGGCTAGAGAAATCCAAGCTGAATTTTATTAATTACTAAGAAAAATATCTATGCAATAGATTAATCTTTGATCAAAAGTATGTGTGAATTAGAAACATATTATACATATAGAGAGCAGTTTTATGAAATAAAAATAAGACAGATATAGTATATATAGATAGCTTAACAATTATAAAATTGTATTTATCAAGTATGTCATGTGGTAAACATTTTACACTATGTAAAGGGGAGCAATGCCAACTGGCCCTTGGAATTTGTCATCCAGGAAGTCATTAGTAGAACTCACAGCAGCACATTTGATAAAGCAGAGGAGGGAACCAGGCTTCTGTGTGCTTTAGTGAGAGTGAAACATGAGGAGTCACTGGCAGAGAAAACTGTTTTTCAGGAAGAAAAGGAAGGAGACACGAGAGCCCAGCAGGAGGGGAAAGAGGGCTTCTCCGTGGGTGCCTCAGGCTTGAGCTGCTGTAAATGGCTGTGCCTGGAATGGAGGATCTAGATGGGGAATGGGGAAGGAAGTGCTGGAACCAAAGGTGGGCAGGAGCAGCAGTCTGAAACTAGAATGGCCTAGGGTTTCCTCTCATGCTGTCACTCCCAGTGTTTCCTATCTGTAAAGTAGCAAGCAGGCCGGGTGCGGTGGCTCACGCCTGTAATCCCAGCACTTTGTGAGGCCGAGGCGGGCGGATCACGAGGTCAAGGGATCAAGACCATACTGGTCAACACGGTGAAACCCCGTCTCTACTAAAAATACAAAAAAATTAGCCAGGTATGGTGGCCTGCGCCTGTGGTCCCAGCTACTCAGGAGGCCGAGGCAGGAGAATCACTTGAACCCAGGAGGTGGAGGTTGCAGTGAGCTGAGATTGCACCACTGCACTCCAGCCTGGTGACAGAGCAAGACTCCATCTCAAAAAAAAAAAAAAAGTAGCAAGCAGGTATATACTGTTTAGAGGCTTTACACTTACATACTATATTCATATACAACACTTTCATTGTGCAAAGTACACATAGTAGGTGTGGCATGAAATAAGTTACCCTCCTATATATTCTTCTAAAAGATTTTTAAATATTTGCATCTCAAATTTAAGACCTTTGTCCATTTAGATCTGGCCTTTGTGTGATAGGGATCTATTTCTGGGCTGGAGATCCATTCGGATATTTTCACATATGGACACCAATTGCTCATACCATGGATTATATAGAGCCTTTCTGACTGTTCTTTAATGTTAGCTAGGGCATACATCAAGATTTCACACAAGCATAGACTTTAACAATCACAATTCGTACTGTTTTAATTATTACTTGACAGTAAATCTGATATGTGACAGACTCACATAAGCTCCATCTCCCACCCTCACACACCTTTTTCTTCTAAAGGATTGTCTTAGTTATTCTTACTTGTATTTGGCTCTTTTCTCTTCCATATAAGCTTTGGAAGCAGTTTAGTGACAATGGTACTCTTGTCTTTCTCTTGATTTTTTTTTTTTTTTTTTGAGACAGAGTCTTGCTCTGTCACCCAGGCTGGAGTGCAGTGGTAGGATCTTGGCTCACTGCAAACTCCACCTCCCGGGTTCAAACAATTCTCCTGCCTCAGCCTCTTGAGTAGCTGGGGTTAGAGGCACGCGCCACCATGCCCAGCTAATTTTTGTATTTTTAGTAAAGACCGGGTTTCACTGTGTTGGTCAGGTTGGTCTCGAACTCCTGACCTCGTGATCTGCCCGCCTTGGTCTCCCAAAGTGCTAGGATTACAGGCGTGAGCCACCACGATTTTAAAAGGAGTGATTTCAATATTTTTAACCATACAATATAATAGGTGCTGTAGGTTATTTGTTGACTCCTTTTATCTGGTTAAGGAAATTGCCCTTTATTCATAGATGGAAATATCATGAATAATTTAATTTTTATAAAATAATTTTATAGGCCTTTTGAGACAATCATATAATTATTGTCTTTAATTTGTTGATAAAGAGATAATTTTAGTAGATTTTCTAACATTGAACTAAATTTGCATACTAACTGAACTTGTTCATGGTTTTTATACATTGTTAGGTATACTTCCTTGTATTTTGCTTACAATATTTGTCTCTGTGTGCATGGATGAGGTACACAATAGCAAGGTTATCCTAGTTTCATATGAATTAAAGAATGGTCTCTTTTTTCTCCCCTTGCAAATAATTAGTGTAACATTGGAACTACTTACGACATCACCTGGGCATCATGCTTTCTTTGTTGAATTATTAATTATCAACCCAATTACTTTAATGGTGTGATTTCCATCCAGATTTTCTAATTCTTTGAGTCAACTTTGATGAGTTATATATATCCAAAAATTTGTTAATCTCACTTATTTACAAATGCATATATATAATTGTCTTATTACTTAATGAAATAGATCACAGATATAAAAGTGTGTATGTACAGCTTAAGAAGAATATAAAATGAGTGTATGTGTCCTTCATTCAGGTTATGAAATAGAATATTTCCAGTATCTTAGAAACTCTCATTGCCCTTCTTCAGCGCCACTCACTCTTTCCACAAGTGGTAACCACTATCCCTAACTTCCTGTTAATCATTCCATTGCTTGTCATTACATACTTGTACATTGTTTAGTTTTGTACGTTTGAGTTTTTTAATGAGTGCAAATATGTATTGCTCCTTTTCATCAGATATGCATACACACAAACATGAATATGGATATATATGTGTGTATAGATATATATATATATATATCTACACACACACATTATTTTTTAGAGCAGTTTAAAGTTCACAGCAAAACTGAGCAGAAGGTATAGATTTCCCATATACTCCCTGCCCCCCACACATGCATAGCCTCTGCCATAATAAACATCCCCCACCAGAGTGGTGCATTTGTTACAATTAATGAACCTACATGATACATCTTATTACTCAAAGTCCGTAGTTTGCATTAAGGTTCACACTGAGGCTTGGACAAATTTATAATGACAAGTATTCACTATTAAAATATCATACACATACTTTCACTGCCCTAAGCATCCTCTGTGTTCTGGTTATTCATCCCTCCCTTTCTCCTAACTTGTGGAAATCACTGATTTTTTTTCCTTTTTTTTTTTTTTTTTTTAACTATCTCTACAGTTTTACCTTTTCCAGAAGGTCATATAGTTGGAAGTGGCAGTATGTAACTTTTTTAGATTGGCTTCTTTCACTCTGTAATATGCATGTAAGCTTCCTTTGTGTCTTTTCGTGGCTTAATAGCTCATTAATTTTATTATTGAATGATATTCGATTGTCTGGATGTACCACAGTTCATTTATTCATTCACCTACTGAAGGAAATCTTGCTTGTCTCCAAGATTTTGCAATTATAAATAAAGCTTCCATAAACATCTGGGTGCAGTTTTCTGTGTGGACATAAGTTTTCAGCCCCTTTTTTTCAACTCCAAGAAACAAGGGTAGATTTCGTTTTCTAAGAAGCCACAAAACTCTTCTCTAAAATGGCTGTACCGTTTTGTATTTCCATCAGCACTGAATGAGAGTTCCTGTTGCTTCACATCCTCACCAGCATTTGGTGTTGTCAGGGTTCTGGATTTTTGTCATTCTAATACATGTGCAGTGGTATCTCATTGCAGTGCTATATTTGAGAATGTGAATAGCTGTAGCTGATTCATTCTTAGTGCTGTGAGGTACTCTACGATTGGAATATATGACAATTTAGTTACCCATTCCATTACCCATATTGAGAGATATTTGGATTGTTTCCAGGTTTTTAAAAATTGTAAACATTCTCATATGTCTCTAGGTAAACAAATGCAAGAATTTTTCTGGGGCATGTATCAGGCTGACTAGGTTGCACTAAGTTGTAGTAAAGCCACTGGGTCAGAGGGTACATGTATAATCAGCTATATGAGCTAATATCATTCTGTTTTCCAAATGGCTGTTCTACTTGCATGGGATGAACACTTCCATGATTCTTTGTCCTTGCCAATACTACAATTTTCGGAACTTTAAAAAAATTTGCCAACATGTGTGAAAGGTATCTAATTGTTATTTTAATTTTTGTTTTCATGATTATTACGAGGTTGAGTACTTTTTCATATGAGCAATTTGTGCTAACTTCTTAATAGAGGTATTTTCCACTTATTAATTTATAGGAGGCCTTTATATATTCTGGATACCAAACATTTCTAGGTAAAATGTGTTGCAAATATCTCTGCCAAGTTTCATGTATTTTTTTCACCTTGCAGTATCTTTTAATAAACAGGAGTCTTAAATTTTTATGCGATCAAATTAATTTTTCCTCTTGCAGTTTGTTCTTCTTCCCAATGTCAAGATAAAAGATATGCTCCCCAGTTTTTTTCTAAAAATGTTGAGAAGCTATCTTTATCCATTAAAATATATTTTTGTTTGGTCTATGGGATTAAGTTTCAATTTCATTTTTTCCCTTATGGAGATCAGTGGTCCCAGTGTTGTTTATTATAAAATTTACTATCCTCACTTAACTGCAATGAAAGCTGTGTTACAAAATATGTTTCCAAGTATATGTGAAAATATATTTCTCCTTATGATTGTACTCAGGTTAATTAGTTCCCAAGACTACAAGAGGTTAATTTCCACCCTGGTATTTCTCAGGCCCATAGACAGTGTGAATTCAAACACAAACTAATATGGCTATTGTCTTGTATTTAGACATTACCATACGTTTTCTTTTTCATTTTTTTTTCTACCCTATTGGGACCAAGACAAGCATATATTTTCACTTTCTTCTTACGGAGGTGGGATTTTCCTGGCCCAGACACTTTAGATAAATATTCTCTGAGGAAAGGATTTGAAAGTCATAGCAAAATATATGCTGGACTTGAATGAAAAATAAAAGTTAACCAGGCAACCAAAATTTACCCTTTTTAACCTAAATTATCTAGACATGTATTTATATTTCTGATTCATTGAAAGATATTTGAGATTGAGTGTTCCTGAGACAGATTTTGGAATGTCCTCTCTTTCTAAAATATTTTTTATCTTTTGTGGACTAAACAGTTATGTAAAAATAAAATTAATGATCGCTAATTACTAAGTTATCTAAACAGTTATTTCAAAATGAACTTAATGATTGCTAATTACTCAGTTATGTATAATGCATTTCAAAATTAACTTTATTGTCTAAACCTTTTAACAAAAATGTATTCAATTATGAAACAGGAAATTGGCTATTTTTGTTCAAATGTTTATTCTCATCAGACTTAAATTATCACTCAGCAGTATGATTAAAAATGAAGAACTGCAGTCATTAAATTATTTTCTACTTATTTTTGGTATTTCTCCATATTAAAGGAGACAAATAGTGATCTTCGAATCTGACGATACTTCTATTGATAATGGCCGTCACAATCTAGTTACGCATTATCAATAAGGTCAAAGCACGAATAAAATTTCTCCATTGCTTTCCACTCAAAAACTACAAGTATAGTTCTTTGATGAGATGCCCCCACCATGACTTGTGATGCCAATCATAGAAGGAAAGAGGATACTGAGAAACAAACAGTTACTTTAAAACATTCTGTGCCTGAACATTTTGATGGAAATATTGGTCATATTATAAATTTTACTATCCTCACTTAACTGCTATGAAAGCAGTTAAATGTTAATCTAGGTTGACTTTAGTCTACTAGTGATTATAAGAACTTTATCCAAGTGAAACTCTTGCATTTTTATTCCTAACATTCCTCAGAAAATGTGAAACTCCTTATTATTTTTTTTTAATTTTAAGAATTTCACTTCCTAGATAAGCAGAACATAGAGCCAAGTGTTATGTTCTGGTCATTTTTAATGGGTATATTTATGTTCTCCCCCAGATTGTAATTTATTAATGCCTAACTTCAATTAGATGAGTTGATTACTTTTCATACACAATTGACTAAAGGAAACCTAATTTTCCACATAATTCAAGGGGATCTGTAGGTAAGAAAAATTTTTAATTAAAGCAACACATGCATGGACAATCATTCAAACAATTTGACAGGCAAAAAAAAAAAAAGTGAAAACCAGAAAATATTTTTTTCCCTTCCACAGACCTTGGTCCTGTTTTTCAGAGTTAGGCAAGGTTTACCATTTTCTTTTCTTTCTTTTTTTTAAAACTATATGCTATTCTCTTGAACTGTAAATAAAGTTATATAAATACCTAAATAGTTTCATCAATTTTAATATCCCTTGACTTTTTGTGAATGATACAGAATATAGCTCATTTACCCCACTTTCTCCTTCTAAAAGTATATTTCCAAATTAGGTTTTAATCTATAATTTTAAAGAATTTTTAAAATTTGCTTTCTTTAAATAATACACTTACAGTGCTTGATTCTTTGCTTAGTATACTGTTTAACAAATACTATCCATCCAATTTGAACACCACTTTTTGGCTCAGTAGGACATGGAAATTAGTATACAACTTCCCTCCCCTCCAACATTCCCTGTCATAGCTTTCGACTTTTATCAAATATAGTTCTATGCTTATATTTTCACATTTTATGTAAATTACATCCTATTTTGTAATGATTATAGAGTCTGTGCTTTGTTCATAGGTTAATTTTGATCATGGAATCTCAAGTGAATCGAGTGAATTGACAGCATCATTATTATGTCTTCTCTTTTTTTCAAACCACAGTTGCAGGTGGCGTGATTTGATTTGTGTGAAGGCAATGAAATGGTACATAGATACGGCAAAGCCTCCCAAAAGAATCCTGATTCTTGATTTGTGTGAAGGCAATGAAATGCCTTACATAGATACCCCAAAGCCTCCCAAAAGAATCCTGATTCCAAGATTCGAGAAGATGGATTAATGTTTTTCCATTAATAGTTTGAAATTAAGTCATTTTTTACAATGTGCCATCAGTTTTAAAGCACTTCTGAAAAGTGATGACAATCTACAATAGCTGGCACTTTAAATTCATAAAAATATAGTATTTTCTTCAATTTTTATACATTTATGATACATGATTTCTTATTTTCCAGGAATTTTACTTAGCTTTGTTTTGAATGATAAAAAAGGAAACATAGCACCTTTTTTCAGTACCTCACCAAGATAATCTAGTTATTATTCTTCTCTTTACAAAGTAATTGATTTGGGACAGACAGCTTGCCAGGCCTGCTGCCACTTGTCAGCATTGCGTCCCTACATTCAACCATATTTGCACCTAATGATTACCTCTTTTATTAAATTTCTTTTACATCTTTTTTTCCTGAATGAGTGCATGACAGTTAATTTTCCTGTGCACTTGCATGTCTCAAAAAGGTTTAAATTCTTTTTATATTGCTTGATATTTAAGTTTATAATTGAAAAATTATTTATACTCAGAACATTTAAGACTCCTTTGTTTTATAACATCCTGTCAAAATGATGAGAAGTCAGATCATCCTTTAGGGAAAAAATGGTTTTGACTGGCATCACCTTTCCAACAGCAATGTTGGAGACAAGAATAAAATGAAGTAATATTTTTCAAGAAATAAAAGGAAACAAATGTTAATTCTTCAATTATTTGCAGCCAAAATATTTTAACTTTGAAAGCACAGAAAAGGGTGTTATAAGCCCTCAAAAGTTTTATTTCCAAAAAAATCCCTTTGAAAATTCCTAGATGACAAGCTCCAGTAAGAAGAGAAATAAACCATCATATTAGAATTGAGAGTTCAAGAATCAATGGTAGTGGTGTTTATCATATCCTAAAAAATACATTAAAACACATAACATCTTGGAAACAACCCCAAGTAAACTTCAGAAAGTACGGCCTTCGACAAAGTGCTGCTGTAACAGAGAAAGCAAAACCAGAGGTGGCAAGAGGAGGCTAGAGTATGTATTTGGTTTGCTGAGATATTAATTTTGATACACGTAGGAAACTGATAAACTTAACATAAATAATGATATAACTACCATTACAATGTTAAAATTTTCCAGATTTCAAACAAATGGAAAAAGATTTGATTTATAGAGTGAGAGGTACAAACATAGAGGAAAAAAGAAACAGTAAAGAAAGTATGAAAAATCATAAAATGAGATGACAGAAATAAGTCCTAACGGAACAATAATTACATAAATCAAAGGTTAAAATTGTCAGGTAAAATTTTTAAGTGTCAAAAAAACACGCAATATAACCTATCTAAAATAAGTTAACAGAAAAAAATATAGCAGGAAAATATGAATGAAAAGAGCTAGGTCCAAATTTTGATAAAAATTTGAATTCAAGTTGACAATATCCTAAAGAAGGAAAAGTCTGTAGACCAATAGAAGAAACAGGAGATGGGGAGGTGTGCTCATGAACATGTGCGCTCATGACTCTAGTCATACTAGAGTTTGTTTTTTTTTTAAGTTTTGGAAAATGTAGACTTTTAATAACTGCTTTTATCACCAGGTAAAGCCATGCAGTTACAAAGTTGTTAGAAATTTCTGAAAGAGTGTTATAGTTTAAAAAAAAAGCTCATTCTTACACATATATTATCTAGCACTTCACTGGGACACTACTGTTCAAAAGTCCCTGCCCAAGTAACTCCCAAAGGAAACACTCAACCCAAGATTGTTTTCAGCCCACTGTGAGTGAAGCTGGGTGCAGAATGCACAGCCTCTCAAAGGAGAGGACACAAAGTCAGGTGGCAATGCTCAGAGCCAGCCAGACTCCAAACAGGGAGCCCTGTGGATTTTCTCTGGGACATTCTACTTGAATTATTGTTCAATTAGTCAACAATAGATCTTCAAAAGAGAACAATTAGTTAACATGATAAGGAGGTTATTGCATTCTTTGGCCTACATGTCATAATTATAGTTAGCAAATTCTGACAGTTTTGACGAAAATAGCCTCCATCATCTTTGCAGGTATGAAGATAATTATCCACAGGGCTTTCAATGTTTGCTGGACAACAACACATGACTGAGAAGCTATAAATGACACTGTTTCATGATATAAAAATACTAGTTTTTTCCATTTATTATTTTTATAGGCATTCACTGTTTGAATCAAGGTTAGGCTTGTTAAGTGATTAAAGGCAATTTTTATTACAGCAGCATGTACTTATTTTATTTGAAAAGAATAAAATTCATAAGCAGAAACAGCTTTTGTATTTATTTGCAACCTGTAAAACTGAGTTATTTTGCTGATATAAAATACTAAGAACTCACTTGAGGACCACGCCACCTTCTGAAAATGCCACACACCTACTTAAGTGTTAAAGTTACAGTGTGTCCCAGACTTGTCCAGAGCAACATAAGTAAACAACTGACTGCTCTTGACGATCCCTTCCCCAGCAATAGCACTGATTGTGTTGGGAAAAGCCACAGGGCAAGGCTGCACAGCCAGATAGAGGAGACTTTTTATTTAAAGGCAAAATACCAAAATGGCTCTCTGGTGTAGGTGATTTCTACTTTCACACTCAGCTTGTACATGATCCCCTAACCTTAATTTCTTTCTCCTTAAGGGGTTGATTTGGATTGACTTGTTGAGAATGGTATCCATTATCTAATGAGTCAGGAAAGAAAGGGATTTCTGTGGTTACATGTAAACTCGTGATAGGTCTTCAGAAGTTATAGGTGAAGAGTGTAGTGAGGAAGTAAGCCATGATCCATCTATGTGAAGGTCACACCAGCTTCACTGTACACTTTGAAGACTTTCTCAAGGGCATTGACATAGGCAGCTGTTCTCAGGTCCAATCCCAGGTTGTATTTCAGGGCTGTGTGCATAATTTGCCCGGCAGAACGCTCCATTGTGTACGCCAAGCCAGAGTGCACGATGTCTTTCTCAGATGCACCCGATATCCTGTCTTGGAACTCTGCCGTGGGTACAATGGGAATAGTTCCACCATGCTTTCCAAATTTTCTTTCTAAACACTCTTGAACAGACATGAGCAAGTGGTAGTTAGTATCCCTTTCATATTTAAAGGTCAAACGGCCATAGCTGACATGATTTAGATTCTTCAGCCACTCAAAGTATGATAGTCACTCCTCTAGCATTCAAGTAGAGATATGGAATAACCATAATGTTTCTCTCCAGGAAGATATTATCAGCTTCTGGAGTTGTTGGCCCATTGGCACCTTCAGCAATAATCTTGGCCTTGACTCTGGGTGCGTTGGATTTGGTCAACTGCTTCTCACTGGCAGCTGGGATCAGTATGTCACAGTCAGCCTCCAAGATGCTTCCTTCATAGGGCTTTGCCTTGGGGAAGCCCAGAATGGACCCATGTTGCAGTTTGAAGTCTTCCAGTTCCTTTGGGTCAATACCGTCTGGATTCCATATACTCCCCCTCAGACTCACCAACAGCAATACATTTAGCACCAAAACGATGTAAATATCTCATAGAGTGTAGGCCCTCATTACCAAATCCCTGAACAACAAATGTTTTATCTCCAAATCCTGGTATCATTCCTAAAATGCTCATGTAAGAAGCTTCATTGATGAAGTTTTCAAACCCATGGAAGACACCACGGCCAGTAGCAGAAATGCGTCCATGGATGCCCCCTTGACTGATGGGTTTACCAGTAACACAGGCACATGCATTAATATCGTAGTGGCCTATGGTGCTGTCATAGGTATCAGCGATCCAGGACATCTCCCGCTCACCTGTGCTCATGTCTGGGGCAGGGACATCAATGCCAGGACCAATAAAGCCCTTCTTTGCTAGCTCCATGGTGAACCTCCTAGCGATTTTTTCCAATTCATTATCGGTATAGTTCTTGGGATTGATCTTAACACCAGCTTTAGCGCCCCCAAACGGCACATCAACCACTGCACATTTGTATGTCATCAGAGAAGCCAAAGCTTTCACTTCATCTACACTCCCATCACTGCTGTAACGGATACCTCCCTTGCAGGGCGTGCGGTGCGGGCTGTGCTGGGCCCGGCAGCCTTCGATGACCTCCCAGGAGCCGTCGTCGCGCCGGATGGGGAAGGAGAGGCTCAGCACGTGGCTGCAGGGCTTGATGATCCGCAGGATGCCGAGCACCCAGTTCCGCTTCTGCTCCTCGCTCTCCCGGGTCCTCAGGTCCTCCACCAGCTTGTCCTCCACAATGCTGGCGCCGCGGTCGAAGAAGCCCTCCACCATCTTGAAGAAGTTGGGGTCGTCCTCACGGTCGGCCACCGCCTCGCTGTAG